>CAUYQG010204040.1:0-39630 GCA_963574415.1 Tarsius wallacei | reverse complement strand
AGGTCAAGGCTTCATTGAGCTGTGATTGTGCCACTGCATTTCAGCCTGGGCACCAGAGTGAGACCCTGTCTCAAACAAACAAACAAACAAACAAAAAGTCCACATTCCAGATTTTTAAAAGGAAACTAAGGCAGGTTAATTATTGGAGGGAAGAGAATATTAGAGAAATCTCTTCATCCTCTCCCCTCCCTCCATTTCATGACAGCCATTCAAACTCAGATTTCAAGAAGTGGTTATGGATAACTAGAAGTTAGCATCCTAAGGCAGATATTTTTTGTGCATGCCTTTCATTGTCTTGAAATTGTCAATTTCCCCCATCCACATTCCCATTAATCTCCCTCGATGTTTAAAAAGTCCAGCTTTAAAAATGGGCAAAAAGTAGAACACCCAAGAAAACAGGTGGCAAGTGAGGTCCCCACAGGTGTCTTGGCTAGCACCAAGAAGGCAGCCCAGCTCTCCAGTTGGCTGGGACACAGTCCTGAATGACAGTCTTGGACACAGTGTCCCCAGTGTGTGCTGATCCCTCCTGGGACAAGGACAGTGGGTATTTGGGTGGTAAATAGGCCTCTGTTTACTTATTTGTTTGTTTATGTTTTGAGTCAGATTCTCACTGTGTCACCCAGGCTGGAGTGCAGTGGCATGATCACAGCCACCCCAGGGTCGACCTGCTGGGCTCAGGTGATCCTTCTGCCTCAGCCTTCCAAGGAGCTGGAACTTCAAGCATGCGCTACCATGCCTGGCTAATTTTTTGATATATTGTAGAGACAAGGTCTCGCCAAGTCTCCCTTCTGGTGTAGAACCCCTGGACTCAAGCAATCCTCTTGCCTCAGCCTCCCAAAGTGCTGGGATTACAGGCTTGAGCCACTGTGCCTGGTTCTGTTTACATTTATTAAGAGAAACTAGTGGCAGTGTAGGCCCCTGCAGATTTTAGTGCCATAAAATTCTTTATATTAACATTTACGTGTTTTGTGTCTTTGCCGCTTCCCGATGTTAACACTGAAAATGTTTTTGCCCACTACAAATAAGCACCTATGTCTTCCAGTCTTCTGGAGGTGACCAGCCCTTCTGGGGTGACCAGTGTGCCCAGGACTTTCCATTTTAAAAACCAGAAGAGGCCGGCAAATGGGGGTGACTTGGCCGCCCTGCAGTCTTGCCACATCACCTTTTTGATTGGTGGTACAATAATTGCAGTCAGCTGATGTGTCTCTCTTTATCAAATATGCCACCCCAAATTGCTCCAGGTTATTTGTAGACATACAGGGTCTCTGACAGGCTGGAGGGATGAGAGCTGGGGAGGGTGGTGCAGACCCTGGTCTGTTGATGGCTCAGCAGACCTGTGTAGCCATCGGGAGGTGGCCCTCAGGGTTTCCCTGAGGACAGGAATGCTCTTGTATGGGTTTTACTTATACTTTTCTGCAAAGCATTGGGGAAGATTTCAAGTTGCCTAATTTACAGTATAAGAGAGAGAAGCCCAGGTCTCCTTGAGTTTTGCTCATAGCTGGGCATAGTGGCTCATGCCTGTAGTTTCAACATTATGGAGACTGAGATGGGAGAGTTGCTTGAACATAGGAGTTCAAGACCAGCCTGGGCAACATAGCAAGTCCCCAGCTCTCAAAAAAAAATGACCAGGTGTGATAGTACACACCTGTAGTTCTAGCTACTCAGGAGTCTGAGACTATAGGATCACTTGAGCCTAGGAGGTCAAGGCTACAGTGAACTGTGATCATGCCACTGTTCTTCAGCCTGGGCAGCAGAGTGAGATCCCATTTCTAGAACAGCAAACAAAAAATAAAATACAAAGTTCTGCCTATCTAATGTACTCAGACTTTAATCCAGAAGGAATCAGTTAGAGAAACCTCCCCGGCTTCCTTCTTATGGAACTTGTGCAAATTGTGCCTAGTAGGGAAATCGAGATGCCACCTGCTTCATGGATCCAGGGTATTGTAATGATTTTCCCAGAAAGCCCTGATATGCGTGTTTCACATCATTTGTAAGGAAAAAACAAATAACCTTTGTAGAGAAGTTTGCCTGAGAATACATATTATGCAAATATCTGGAAAGGGAAATAAAATCCCTTTTTGCTTATGTTCATTCTCAAGCCATGATTGGATACAGTCTGTCCTTGGGCAGCCTTTTAATGTTTCTTCCTATGGAAATCTCTCTTAATTAAAGTGCCAGAAATTCATTGTTAAGTCCTAAATACTTTTTTGGCTTTAAAACAACGTACCATACTTAAACATTTTTTCTTCCTTTATGTCAGACAATGTAATGTACATTGCTTAAGGACTTGGGACTGCCTTCAACAATTAACAAAAAGAAAAAAAAGTCTTTAAAAATAAGTTGATTATGCTTACTTACACTTCATTTTTGTGCAATTTTTAAAATCTCCCCTAGCTACCTGGAGGATGAATGGCTTAGGCAGGCTGGTCATTTTGATCTCTATTCCTAGTATTTATCCAAATCACTTCTTTTGCCTTCACTGATCTCTGTTCTCCTTGGTGTCTTATACCACCTCCACTGCTTCCTCCGACCCCATTGCTCTGTGGTCCTCGTCCTCACTGGAGAGACTTGTCTGGGCTGACTTTCATTGCTTTCTCTTGTCTAAGGGGTTGGGATTCCGGTCCATCCTCGGGCGCTGTAGATAGCCACGGCTCTAAGATGCTCCTGACTCTCTCATGTTGTCCAGGCACCAGGACCACAGACCCAGGAGGCTCTCCCCCTATCTCTGACTCACCACGGTGCTGCCAAGAAGATGCCCTGCCTTCCCCACCATCTGTGTCCTTTGTCCCTTTCCTTTCTGCTCCACCTATGTACAGAAGCACCCCATGGGATTCACCAGGGCACCTCACAGTGAACCGCACCCACCCTGTGCCGGGCTGTGTTCTCTGTAGCTGCGTCTCTGATTGTTTTCCTGTGTCCCTGATTGAATGAGCTTACGGCCCTGAGTATTCCAGAACTCTCATTGTATATTCATTTCGTTCGTAAAGTAATTGGATTGTTTCACCCTCCGGCATACTGGCATACTTGTTCCAGATCTGTTAAGCCTTTGTTTTGTCCCCTAGCTGCCTTCTCAGGAGGTTTTTCATGTGTGTGGTATTCACAGGGCAGATATATCAGCTTGGTCAGTCTTCCCAGCCATTGCGTGACACCGTGGGCTGCCACGTACACTCCATCAGGGGGTCACAATTAAAGTGAATAGTCGACCTCAGCATCTCATATGTAACCAGTGTAGAGGGCAACTGCTCATAAAAGGCATTTTTCAAAAGCTATTGGTTAGA
The DNA here is from genome assembly GCA_963574415.1 of Tarsius wallacei. NCBI lineage: Eukaryota > Metazoa > Chordata > Mammalia > Primates > Tarsiidae > Tarsius > Tarsius wallacei. The sequence continues at coordinate 36,352 of CAUYQG010204040.1, read as the reverse complement.
CATGCGCTTGGGAATCCTATGTAAACATAGTAATTTTCATAGTCATTGTTCATTCTCCTATCTTGATTTATAGAATAAGTCTTTGTTCAGCAGCTCACATATCATATTGTCTGTTCCTTGAGAAGGGATTAACTGACCAGGCTTTAAATCAATACCCAGAGAATCACAGCAGAGGCTTTGATGCAGGTCACATTCAGCTGCCAGTTAGTAAGGCATCCCACCTAAACTAGCCCAGAACTCATGAGTGGGATTCTGGCTCTCATCACTGTGAAACATTTGGAGAACAGCTACTGGAGTCATCAGCCTGAAAGAAATAAGCACATAGTTTATATCGCTGCATTGTCACTAAGGAAAAAGTATGGAAGGGCAGAGTCGTGTGGAAAATGGGGGAAAGAAACGGTAGATTGTATTCTGTTTTCATCATACCTGTGGATCACTTCTGAGGCATTCAGCTTTCCAGGATAGGCCACTTCAGTTTTGGTCTGAAGGGAGGAAAAGACGGCAGAGGCAGCTTTGACAGATTCTTCCAGGGTCTTCTCCTATCTGCAGGATGACTTTCAACACTTCTTTCCCACCCCCACGTCCTTTGTGTTTCCAATCAAATTTTACTTTATAAATATCATACCCTTTGAACTGATAACATTTTCCAGTTGAAAATCTTCCTTGGAGAAACCTGTGTCTCCGGAACTCCTGGATGTAGCATGTGAAGTAACATAGCTTTTATTGCACACGTGTATTGCTGTCTGTGTCCAGCTCACAGAATAGCTATCAGTTGGTTCAAGTCAACTCTTCTCTTGGAAGCAGTTGAGTCAAGTCCTAGACCCCAAAGAGAGGAGAGAACCAGTTGTGAGATTACACCTCAGGAGTGTTGCATAGATACACAGATTGTTTTACTAAGTGGCAGGCCAGGGACGGTGGCTCATGCCTGTAATCCTAGCACTTTGGGAGGCAGGAGGATCATTTAAGCCCAAGAGTTTGAGACCAGCCTGGACAACATAGCAAGACCTAATCTCTACAAAAATTCAAACAATTAACCTGGTATGGTGGCACATGCCTATAGTCCCAGCTACTCAGGTGGCTAAGGCAGGAAGATCACCTGAACCCAGGAGGTTGAGGCTGCGGTGAGCTGTGATTGTGCCACCACCCTCCAGTCTAGGTGACAGAGTGAGACCCCTGACCTGACTCAAAAATAAAAATAAGTGGCAGAGTCTAGGAAGTTTCTTGCTTGCTCTGTCTAAAGAATTTTTTTGTATTTCTTAAGTAGAGGATTTGCTTAGATATGTTTTATGTAATTCTTTTTTCTTTTCTTCCTCTTTTTTTAAGGTTGCTGGTGTTGTTGGCCGCGCAGACCTCCTGTGTGCCCTGTTCTTCTTGTTATCTTTCCTTGGCTACTGCAAGGCATTTAGAGAAAGTAAGCATTATGTTTGCCTTCCTCATGTTTCTATCCTGTGGAGCAATGTCTTAGCAGATGAGAAATGATCTGTCTGTGTACGTTTATCACTTTGAGGGGGGTGTGGGTCAGAAGATACATAAACTCTCTTTAGATATGTACGTCTGGGTACAACCTTGCTTTTTCTGAAGTGCAGAGTTCTAACATGAGTGTGCACACTGGCGTATCCTGTTGGGTGGTGAAACACGAGCAGAAGCAGTAGCAGAACTGTTAAAGCAGTTGTGATTGATTTTTGCCATTTTATTTTCAACAAAACTGTAGGATTGCATACTATTTTAGAACAGCCTGTCCTATTTTGATGTTCTATGTATTTATAGCCCCGCCATCCCTCCATAGTTTCCAAGGGTGGTTTGGAAGGGCCTGGAAGATTTTTTTTCACTCACTGTCTCTCCATCCCTTCCTGCTTAGGCTGAACCTGGGCTCAGGTCGTGCCTGGGAACACCTGCAACTCTACTAAGGCACAGCAGAAGGGTGACCCAATGGCCTCAGACTGTGCTCAGACTCACTTGGGGCATAGGTATACCCAGCTGCACCCCACTCCCTTTTATCATTATAGCTTTATCATACCAAGATCAATCCACCACTTCTTCCGGTGGCTTATCTGTTACCAGAGACTCAGGGGGCAGCTGAATGGAACAGCTTCAAGCACTAAGAATAGTGGTGGTAACTTTTCTTCCTGAGACTGAAAGTTGATGTAGCAATAACACACTTCTGTCTCTTCCCAGGCTAGGGATCTCCCCACCTGTCATGACTGTAAAACTCCCAAGAGGCACGTAGCCTCCAGGGATCTGGGGAGGTTGCAACTGACCCAGGCCCGTGATGAATTCAGTACCCACCATGTGGCTTTTCCATAACACCGTGAGTCAGTCATAGGTATGGGAGGAGGGGGCGCATTTACTACCTCACTGTTATGTTCATTACAGATAATGTTACTTCATGCTAAAGTCGACATTGACATCTGAATTTGAGACCAGGCTCACACCAGTAATCCCAGCTCTTTGAAAGACCAAAGCTGGTGGATTGCTTGAGCCCAGGTGTGGTGGTATATGCCTGTAGTCCCAGCTACTTGGGGAGCTTAGGCAGAAGGATCGCCTGAGCCCAGGAGATCAAGGCTGTGGTGAGCCATGATTGTGCCACTGCACTCTAGCCTAGACGATAGAGTGAGACCTTGACACAAATAATTAATGAATTAATTAAAATTTAAAGATTTTGAATTTGCAGTTATGTAGGATAACAGTTTATCAGCAGTCATATTTTTCCTAAAGAAAACTAAAAATTAAGACTCATGATTTTTCTCAAAGACAACTCTAAAGTTTCATAAAGTATTATTTTATTAATTTTAACATAGCTTTCCTTAAAGTAACTACTCCCTATTTTGAATGGATTTCAAAGACATCAGAAGTGATTTTTGAAGAAAGTACTAAATGTCGATAGATTTAGCATGTGGGTTACATCATTTAGGATATATGATAGAACCTCTCACTACTTTCAATGATTGTTCTTGTGAAATCATAGAAAAAGTATCATGAGACTTTAAAAGTTCTTCCAACAAGTAAACTGATACATTTACTGACTTCCTTTAATGGAATATTCTCACAGAATGGTGAAAAACTAAAGCTATTTAATATTCTTTCTTATGGATACTTTTACTAACTCTTTCTATGTTCTAATTTACAAATTTGTGTGTCAGTATTTATATGTTATATAGGTATCTGGTTTTAATACATTTGTAAATTATAAAATTATTAGCAAGAGCCATTCATAGAAAAGATACATTTTTAATAAAGTTTTGAAAACTAATACCAAAGATAGAGGTGCTTAAACATGTGATGATTGCTCAATTAATCAATACTTTGATTCATGAGAAATAGACAAAGTATATTTCAATACTGACATAAATGTTTTAACTGTAAGTAGCAGCATGACCTTCATTTGATCTAGTAACAGGCCTTTAATTTTAGGTTTGTACATTTTTTCAAGGAAGTTAACCTGGAAATATTTAATGTTTACAAGATAGTGGTAGATGTGGCTTCTGCAGAAATTTTTTTAAGGTTATGAATAGGCCATGCACAGTGCCTCACACCTATGATCCCAGCATTTTAGGAGGCCAAGGAGGAAAGATCACTTGAGCTTAGGAGTTCGAAGTTGCAGTGAGTCATGGTAACACCACTGCACTCAAGCCTGGGCAACAGAGAGAGATCTTGTCTCAAAACAAACAAAACAAAACAAAGATTATGAATAGATTTTCATTTGGTTGAAGCTACTTGGAACAGTTAGAAGACAAATGCGTGAATTAGGATGCCTTTGAAGAAGGCTTTCTCTTGACTTCTTGTTACTAGCTGCCATACCTTGCCAACGTGAACGCTCTTTAGGAAAGTAAGGTAAAGGTTAAAATTGAGCCTATGGTGTCACCCTGGTCTGGTCTCTGGTCCTTTGCAGTCACCTACAGCTTAATGTTTGGAAAATGTAAAACTATAGTAGTTTTCATCTCATACCCTTCCAGGTATCAGTGTCTTGACCCTGGCAACCCTGTTGTGGGTTTTATGTCCTTTCTTTCCCCTGATGGTTTCCTCCTGCCAAGGCAAGCCTTGAGTTAGACATCGACACAGTTGTTCTTAGGAGTGGGTGGTTAAAAATCACCCATCCCTCAAACTGGTCTCCATCATTTTGAGTTGGTTTCCCCTGCTGTTTTCAATTCCCATTTATTGCTTCCCATCCCAGACAGGATGATTGGATTCTGCTTCCCAGTTCCATCCCAGTCCTGGCAGTACAGAGCAATCTGGATTCCTCTTGATAGGTCTTAGACACACTGTAATGAGCTTACTTGGGGGAGTCTCCTGTGTCCCACATGTAAGCAGTTCTCTGACCCTTCCTCAGCAAGGTGCTGTGCCCTGAGCCTCACCCACTGTCACTTCAGGACATTGGGACTGGATTCCCAGCCTTGTCCTAGAGGGGACAGAACTGCCTGTTACTCTGTCCCTCTTCCTCACAACCCCCAAACCCCGTGTTGTCTAATCACTCCCAAAACTGATGCCAGTAATGTCTGGTAGAGTCTTTCCTAGTCTCTTGACAGATGCACTGTTTTTAGCAACTTTTCTGTGTTTCTGGTTTTCTGTACCCCTTTTTACATATGCTAAGAATAGAATGTGCTTCTTTGTTTATAAATAACAACTCTTTGGAATAATCCTTGAACGTCACATTTAACTTCATGCATAGGGTGCCTAAGAGTCTTTTATAAGAGGAACAGATTTTCTGAAAACCAATAATACCCTCACAGAGAAGAAGCAGTAAAAACCCAAAAAGAAAAAATAATTCTGGTTAAAGTGTTCATGAAAAGTCATCATCTCTGATTATGTTCTTTTTTTTCTTCTTTTTGAGTTAGAGTCTCACTCTGTCGCCCAGGCTGGAGTGCAGTGCCTCACTCATGGCCACCCCAGCATCAACCTGTTGGGCCCCTGTGATCCTTCCACCTCAGCCTTCCAAGTAGCTGGAACTACCGGCGCACTCTACCACATCCGGCTAATTTTTGATTTATTGTAGAGACGAGGTCTCGCCAAGTTGCCTGGGCCGGTCTCAAACTCACAGGCTCAGGCAATCCACTTGCCTCTGATTCCCAAGGTGCTGGGATTACAGGCTGAGCCACCGAACCCAGCCTGCTTCTGTTCTAAAATAGTATAGAGGTTTGTCGATTTGGGTTATTCACTTCATCACCAGTAATTAATTAAACTTTAAGGGTGTTGTACCAGGCCCTGTGCCTGGTGCTGGAGGTGCTAAGATTAGAATAACAGAGTTTATGCTCTTAAGGGGCTTCCAGTCCAGTGTACTTTGGTAAAGTAAAGCTTCCATTATTCAGAGTGTCCAAGGATCGGAATGTTCTGGTTCTCCATACTCGATTTTGTCCTTCCAGTGCTCTTCACAGGAGGTGCTCGGTAAATATCACCTTCTTTCTATGGCATGTTAATGCAGAATGGGAGGCCATAGACTTTGTTTTGTTAATTTCTTTCATCGTCTCTCCATTCAGTTTATTTCAGTCCAACGGAGCAGGGCTCTTGATCCTAATAGACATTCAGGTGTATATGTTTTCTTTTAGTTTGAGATATCTTAAGAAATAATCACATTTTTATTTTTCCCTATCTGGTCAGTGCAGAGTGCACACAAAGCTGGCTGGTAAACATTATATTTCCTGTCACTGCAATAATGATTTCTTGTTCCAGTTGCTCTTGTTTATAAATGTTCAACAGAGAATCAGAACTCTTTTATGGCAGAAGTTAAGTCCATTATTTATTGGGATACAAATAATAATGCTATTGAATGTTTACATTCAATGTTTTAAGTGATGTGGTCCTTGTACTTTTTGGATCTGAATAAATTCACTGGAAGGCCTAACATCAGTTAAACTTGAAGATCAAGAAAGGATTTTAGAAAGGAACAGATTTAATATTATTTTATAAGACAACAGAAAATTGAGTACTCTGAAATTAATTATTCAACTCATTTTAAAAAACTCTTTCAAAGGATACTTTTTTTGATAGCCATATTAGCCTTCTTTATAGAGGTGATGTCTGCATTATAAAACTCTGGACAACTTTTAACTGCCTGCATTTATTAACAGGCAATTCTTTCTTAAACTGTAGAATCCTGGTATTTTCAGAAAATGAAAAAATCTACTCACATAACATTTCTGGGGATCTCCCCCCCCCCCCCCAGTAGAATGTCTCCAAGTAAGATCTTTGCAACAGAACAAAAAAACAAGTAACAACAGCATGGCTTATAAGGAAAGCATGCTTTTGAAAGAAAGAAAGAAGGAAGAAAGGAAGGAAGGAAGAAAATCAGATGAAATTGACATTCCACTGGTTACTATTTCTGAATGCCCAAAACAAAAATTGTTATTCTTATGATGAAGCATCTTCTCAATATTTCCATCTCCCTTAATGCCTGGTGTTTTGGATTGGAGACATATCATCTTTGAACAATACATTTTCTAGAATAGCCAACACAATTTTGTTTTTAAACTAATACCTTAAAATACTCATTTCCTGGGAGCTAATACTAAGAAGAGAGTCTTTTCCAGAAGGGAATAGATTTGTGATATATCTAGAACAATCGTTTTAAGTTCTATTCTTCATACTATCAAAGATAAAATCACAATCTCAGTTGTTTTTAAGTTCTTAAACCTTATTTGCCTTATTGCTGGCCAAATCAATAAAATTGGGGAACTCTGACTCCTGAGATACCGTTTCCTCTTATGTTCATTCTGATTTAAGACGTGTGTGTGTGTGTGTGTGTGTGTGTGTGTGTGTGTGTGTGTGTATGTGTTACTTAGAATCATGTAGTTTAAAAAATAGGACAGTTGCCTGACTCACGTCATATAGGACACTTGTGTTTAGATTGGGGCCACTGCTGACTGACTGTGGTATTCTTGTGTATTTTCTTTTCTCTGACTTTGTGTTCCCTTGGTTCCACCATTGCTTGATTTTCCCCAAATGGACCCTGGTTTCAGAACGGCAAGTCTGACTTCCTCCATCCTGCGCGTGGAAGAACGGCTTGGCGGTTCCAGCTTTTGGAACGTGAATCTGATGCTCATTGTGTTGTTCTGGCAGAGAGAGAGTCGCGGCCACCTGTCGGGGTGGCATGGTTCCCACACACAACATGACGTGCCAGTTTCAAGCAATGGAGATGCCAGGCGTAGAGTGGTGAAGAGGGGTAGCTCGTACAATGTGGTGCTTTTTCTGAAAGGAGATCTTCCCACTGGCGAGGAGTGCCAAATCCAAGGCACATGCTTCATTACATTGATCACATCTGCTGGCACTTGTGGGTGTTAGCACTGACAAGTATCTTTCTGTTATTGCTTTTTTTTTTTTCCTGTGCTCCCTTTCCTCTATCAGCTTTTGCCTCTATTTACCTAAGTGGGTGAATTATCTTAGTAGAGACATAGACTGAGACAAGAAAAGCATTGTCTAGGCAAATCGCTAATAGGTCCTGGATCATAAACTGTTGATGTTTGCTAATGCTGCATAATTATCTTAGAGCAAGTTGTCATCTTAAGAGATGAGAGATGTAGCATGATGTCAGAATGGTTTTTTTCCATCCTCTCCTGGGTCATTGGTGCTTAAAATGTAGCCATCTGGATGAAGATGAGGTGGAGAATGCTGGGTAAAAGTGATGTCCTGAGATTCTTACAGAGAACCTTGGGCAAGTTAGAACTCCCTATCCTGGGAAGCTTTTTTCCTGAATAAAGTTATTAATAGATTCAACTGCACTGGAGGTGACATCTGCCTCTCAGGATTTATTTTTACTCTTTTCAACAGTTATCTCTAAATTTAAGATGAAAATAATACATTTTGCCTAGGCTTTTTTTTAGTATTTCTTATGTAATTTTAAAATATTTATTTATTTATTTTAAAAGCGTCTCTTACATGATGGAGAGTCTTCCAGTGTGAGAGAGTTCCTAGATTTAATTAAAAGTGAGAAGACTTGACTTCTGGCCATATTTGTTCACACTGCAAAAAATTATCAACTTTAAAATTATCAACTTTATCACATCTTATAATTGCAAAAGAAATATGATAATATAAGACCTGTGATAGATGTGGAAACAAAACTATTTATGGATTCAACAGAGATTCATTGAGTGCCCACTGTATGCAAGGTAGCCGCCAATTATCTGTCTTAGCTGACTTATTAAAATGCTCAAAGTTGGAAGTAAAATCGTGGCTTGCATTTGTTAATATATAAGAGCATAGCCACAAAGACACAAAGTCCAAATTCATCTAGATTATGCTATATATTGATCATTATTAGCAGTAGTCACTGGGACAAATCAAGACTTGAAATCAATCTTAATTTGGGGAATTATGTAGGTAAAACTGTCCTAGAGTAAGTTTTACTACTAGGGGTCCAACAGCCTGGGCTGTCTGAATACTCAGAGCTGGTTTCCCAGTTTGTACAAGGCCTTTTTTTGTTTACCCAGGACTGGAAGCATTTTGTCAATACTGTGTAGACAGGCCTTGGTTTATCATGCACATAAATACTATGCATTTGTAAAGAGGACCCCTTTCATTGAAATGGAATGGTTTTAAAATGTTGGTTAAACTAAGCTCTTCAATTTGAAATCTGGGAAACCTCAAGTGTGTGTATATGCTTAGTCTTTTAATCCTGATAAAATACTGAGTGGCTAATCTGGTAGGGATTGGGGGAGAAAGAATTGGATTTAAATCAGCAAACTCATATCATATTCTTCGACTTTTCAGACATGTTTTCCGAATTTTCAAAGAATACAAGCATAACTATGTACAAATCATTTCGTCTGTGAATTGGATCTTTGATCCATCGTCTAGGCACTGCCATGCAACAGAAATGCAGTAGGAGCCAGACGTGTCTTTAAATTCTATAGCGGCCACGTTATAAAAAGAAATAGGTGAGATGAATTTCAATAGTACATTTTATTTATCTCATCAAAAATACAATGTTGACATGTAATCAATAATAAAAATATGAAATAGATCACATCATTTTTTCACACTAAGTCTTCAGAATCAGGTATTGCATGTAACACATCTGAATTGGGACTAGATACATTTCAAGTGTTCTTTGGCTATAATGACTACACTCTTGGACAGTGGCAGGTCTGGAATGCGATGCTCTGAATATGAGGCTGTCACTGGGTTTATAACCCTGACCATTGAAATTTTGCCTTTGATCTGAAATTGCCACTGTTTTGAGAAGCAAAGCTTAATATTTAATAATCACTGAGACTGGAAACCTTTTTCAGCAGAGAAAAATTGCCTCAGCTTTCATATGTTTTTATACTGGGTATGTTTGAAGCAAAATTGGAAGACTAAGGGAAAATTAAAGAGTAGGACTCTCCTATCAAAATTGCAGTAGAGGATTTGGAAAGTGGAGGAGTTTCAGGTTTGAGAGCTGTGGTGAAATTATGGGGTGAGATTAGGGTGACGGCTGTCAATAAATCCAAAGGCTGTGTTTTCTGTATATTATTTTTCTGTTTTCAATTGTCTCTAATTTAGTCATTTTAAATTCTAGATAAGATATGTGGAACACGAGCCTATCACTTTCATATCTGTGTAGTAATTTACCTTTGTGTTAACAGAGGGCTTTCGAGAGCCATCCTTTGGGTGTTTTCACTGGAGAAACTGGGTATTTTTTTCCTATCAGAGGCCCATGGCCCATGGGGGAAAAAATCAATCCATGTTACAGTCAAGTAAAAATACAAGTTAATTTCGGTTTTTTTAGGCAGAAATATAAAGTGATCAAGAGATCTTTCCCGTGATCATTTTGCTTTTGAAATTAAAAACAGGGACCATTCTGTTGGAAAATTATATTACGTTTAGTTGAGAATTTCCAACGCAAGTTGTGGGTGTGAAAAAGCCTAACAAAAAAGAATCAAATTCAGGTATTAGGTTGGCAGGGTGGGGTGGGGAGTAAGGAGTCCATTTGGTTTCCAGTGAATCATTGAAGTGAATGCTTAGTTGACATGAAAACAATGGACTGAGGCCCGGCCACAGCCCAATCTTTTCATGCTGGGCTAGGAGTGGTTTTGAGCTGGGACAGGGTGGACTGGAGGTATCTTTTACCCGTTTATCTATAGATGAGACCCCATTGTAGTTAATGGGATCATTTATAATTAAAAGTTTCTGTTTATATATAAACTGTTCATAGAAGATCCTGAAGGCGGTCTGACTGGGGCTCTCACGGTAAGAGAGGCTACATGAACTGTACCCCGAGACTGAGTGGACAAGGCCATCCTCTCTCTCTTACATGGCAGAAGGCCTGGACTTCTCCGACATGTCACATTGTGAGCTGTGATCACCTCAGGTTTTCTAGCGAGACCCTGTGTGCCATTCCTAAAATGTGTGGGACCCTTTCCCCAAATCTTACCCTAAAGGGATTTCATCAATATGTCAGCTTTAGGGCTATCTGAGTCATTTTTTTTTTTTAAGCTTTGGTGCTTACCAATACTTGTGTGCTAATGAGTGTTAGCAAATACCCAAATGAAACAATAAGTTCCAAATAAAATGCAAATGCCCAAATTGGAATTATGCTTAATTTGCCAGGGTTTTGATGTCATTGTGGCTCATAATTATGACCGTTTGGTCTTGCCATACAGAGTCATTAATTTCTGCAAATAAAGAGATCCTTTGTTGGCTCTAACTATCCCGATGTGTTGGGGTTTTCAGTAGAGAGAACTTGACTTCCAGGCTCGTGTGACCTGACCCACTTGGAGTGACACTGCCCTAGGCCAGAGCTAAGACCACCTGAAGCTTAGGGAGGCATGTTTGGGCTCAGCATAAGGAAGAATATCCTAACAATGCCAAGTTTAAAGACGAATGAATTGTGTTTTGAAAAGTTAATCCCCATTGCTGAAGTTGCTCAAGTCAAGACCAGGTGGCCCCCTGCTGGAAGCATCTTGGAAGGGATTCCAGCATTTCAGTCACTACAGGGGAGGTGAAATGCACAAGCTCTAAGAAGCACTATTCATACCTTGTGGTCGCAGGATTGTCAGGCACTCAAAAGTTTATTGCACCCATTTTGGAAGATGGTAGAGAGGTGCTTCACTCACCGAATATGCCTGCGGCCTTTCCAGAGTAGGTCTTAAAATGTTTGGTCGCTCCTACAAGCCAGGTATCGTGGCAGCAATTCAGCTGGAAGCAAGCTTCCTATGGGAGGTGATGCTCTTAATCTTCAGGGAGCATCAGAATCACCTGGAACACTTGCTCAGGGCCAGTGGATGGTTGCCACCCTCGGTTTCTGAGTCAGCAGATCTGGGTGGGGCCTGAGTCTGTTTCTAATAAGATCCAAGTGCAGTAGCAGTGATTTAGGGCAGTGGTTCTCAACTGGGAGCGGGGAAAGTTCCTGCTCTCTGCCCCCACCCATGGACACTGGCAATGTCTGTGATATAGTTGGTTTTCACAGCTGAGGGCAGGGGTGGGGGTTGCTTCTGGCATCTGATAGGTAGAAGCTAGAGGTGGTACCAAGCATCCTGTGATACGCAGAGCAGCCCCAACACAGGAGTAACCAGCCCAAATGGGAGTAGTGTTGAGGTAGAGAGATCCCTCCTCTCAGGGAATGACAGAAAATCAAGCGTTTGGGATCGACTGTGTGAAGAACATCAGGATAGATTGTGATAAGGGCAATTTAGACTGTTACCGCTGGGCCTGGCTTACTCTAGGCGGTCCCTTAGGGTCACTGAGAGGTGAATGAGGCAGCCAGGTGTGCACGTGGTAGGAACATTCACTGTTTAACTGTGGAAGAAAACAAGTAAGCTGAGAAAGGAGACTGCCTGGAGTTTCATGACATAAGTGACATTTGACAGTTTTGTTGATTGAGCAGGAGTTTGCCAGGGGCGTTCTAGCCTAAGGGAACGGAGTAATAAGCAAAGCCAAGGGAGAAGTGTTGACTTGGCCGTGGTGTGGGCCGGGAATGGGGTATACATTGGGAGAAACTGGAGAGGTGTCAGGTGGTGGCCACTGGAGTGAGGCCTTTGAAGCCACTGTCAGAAGAGTAAAGACAGAAGGAAGGATTTGAAAGGGTTTAAAACAAGAATGCTCACTGTCTTTGCTAAAACAGGGAGATCCCAGTTAATGAGATTTTACTGTTGACCAGTTGGCCTTGTGAGAAGCCTTAAAGTACCTCAGCAATAACAGCCAATAAACTTTGTGTATAATATTATTCTGGGCTGTGCGCAGTGGCTCACGCCTATAATCCCAGCACTTTGGGAGGCTGAGGTAAGAGGATTGCCTGAGCCCACGGGTTCGAGACCAGCCTGGGCAACTTGGCAAGACAATAAATCTCTACCATAAATCTCTACAATAAATCAAAAAATTAGCTGGGCATGGTGGCGAATGCCTGCAGTGCTATTTACTTGGAAGGAACTGAAGTGGAAGGATCACCTGAAGCCAGGAGGTCGAGGCTGCGGTGGCCACGAGCATGCCGCTGCATTCCAGCCTGGATGACAGAATGATACACCAACCCCCCCCCCAAAAAAATGTATTCTGTTTCTTTGTACTTTAAATCTGGAAACTTAGGCATCCCCCTCGGGTCTTCTCCCACTGTGGGAGCTTTCCTGTCCTCTCAATAAATCCTGCTTTCTAAAATAATAATAATAATAATAATAAATCTGGAAACTTGCCAGGTGTGGTGGCTCACACCTGTAATCCTAGCACTTTGGGAAGTCAATGGGAGGATTACTCATGCCCAGGAGTTTGAGACCAGCTTGGACAACATAACGAGAGCTTGCCTCTACAGGAAAAAAAAAAAAAAATTAGCCGGGTGTGGTGGTGCATGCCTATTGCCCCAGCTACTTGAGAGGCTTAGGTGGAAGGATTGCCCGAACCCAAGAAGTTGAAGCTGTGGTGAGCTGTGATAGTGCTGCTATACTCCAGCCTTATTTTTATTTTTAAACATAAAAACACAAAATCTGGCAACTTGATGCACAGAGATTCCTCCCAAAAAGCTGACAGAAAATGTTCACCTGGCTGTACTTTTTCTTCAGTTCCTCATCTCTCCTGCTGTGGAAGTCTGTGTGGGAACAAGGAGATGTTCCCAGCCATCCCAGGCGTAGCTAGCTGGTCCTGCCAGAGATGCAGGTGCCAGGCACATGGGGAGTGAGTCTGGCTCAGGGTGTATTGAGGGTCCCCAAGGCTCAGCTGGGAAGAGGTCTCTGTTGTCTTGACAGAAGTCTCAACTCAAATGTAGAACATTCAAGGTTAAGAGTACCCTCTGTCCTTACTTCCGCAGCACATTTACTAAAATTGGACCCATAAACAGATTAGCATGGTCCCTGCACAGGGATGACATGACATTTGTGAAGCGCTCCTTATTTTTTGAAAGTTCTGCAGTGCCTACACTCCTTAAATATGGGACACCTCAGAAACTGGTAGAATCTGAGCGACCATCCACTCTTGTGGAGATGATGTTCTCTGAAGATTAAGATTTGGTGATGGCAGTTGTGTCATGATTTTCTGATTTGTTCTAGATTTACTTATTTATTTGTTTGTTTGTTTTTGAAGTCAAAAGTCTCACTCTGTCTGGAGTGCAATGGCACACTCATAGCCACCACAGCTTCTACCTGCTGGGCTTAGCTGATCCTTCTGTCTCAGCCTTCCAAGTAGCTGGAACCACAGCCATGCACCACCATACCCGGCTACTTTTTTTCATTTATTGTAGAGGTGAGGTCTCACCATATCGCCCAGGCTGGTTTCAAACCCCTGGGCTCAGGCAATCCTCTTACCTCCACCTCCCAAAGTGCTGGGATTACAGGCATGAACCGCCTCGCCTGGCCTCTAGTATTGTTTAAAAAACGATATCCTTGCTTTGAATTCATGTTAGCAATAAATAAATGATGATGTTTAAAAAATTGGTATATGTCTATACCAATACAAGGGATCACTGTGCTGGTGAGAGCCAGGGCGTGGCCTGGGCCTGCCTTTTATATGCACCCTTTCCCCTCCTGTACAGATATCTGGGGCTAGCCCTGCCTCTGCAATAGAGAGTGCTATTAAAATGCTCATAAACATTTGGAAAAAATAAAAATAAAGAGCACCTCCCACTGCCAGGCCAGACCCCACTGAGTGCTGGCAGGGCAGAAAGCCCTTCCCTCCTGGGACTTTACTGATTTCTTCTTAGGTTTTCACAAGGTTTTCTATATCCTTTCATCCAGGGTCTTCATGACACACCCTAACACTTGATGGTTGGTTTCCTGAGCAAATAATTTAATAAGAACCAAATTGTATCTTTGACACTATATCACATGTCTGACACGTTTTATGACAAGATAACTGACCACTGCAACAAACCCCCATTGGAAATTCCATCTCCTTCTAAGCCAATTTGTGTGCAACAGACATTTATTGAATGTTTTCTCTGGTCCCAGCACTATACCATGTGTTTTTTTAATTTTTAGTTTTTTAAAAACTAAATATTAAACACACAGTTAAGAAAATGTTTTGTTTGTTTACTTATTATTTATTTTAAAGATGTGGAGTACAGGTTGGTTAAGAAAATTTTAAAGGTACTAAAGGTTTAAAAATGAAAAGTAAGACTTCCTCCCTCATGTACCCCCATTTTTCCTCTTAGAACTTCTGAGAAACTGCTATCGTCAATTTCTTGTATATTTTTCAGAGATATGTTTTGTGTTTACAAGCATATTTATGTAATTTTTACCACAAATGGCCAGGTATTCCTATATCATTTTTTCCTCTCAAATATATCCGGCGGCAGATAATGTGGCTCCCATTTTATAGATGAAGTCATTGAGACCATGAATGTAAGTAACTTGCTCGGTGTCATGTGGTGAGTGACAGAGCTGGAATTCACACCAGGAGTTCTGGTTTTAAGCGGATCTGAAGCAGATTCACTTTTGCCCCGCTTCAAATCGATGTCTTTTTTTAATGTGTGTTCATTCATTTAAATGAGGGGTGAGGGCTTCACAAAGAAACGGCAGATATAATTACTCATGTGGCCTTCCCTCTCCTCCCCATGGTTCAGCTCTGACCCTCTAATTGCATACACCGCTGACCAAGACAGTGTATGTACCCAGACCCTGTTCCTCAGAAAGCTGCTAAGGACCATGGTTCCTCGAGCTCCTGCCCACCTGAGCTTCTTCCATGTTCACATGTCTGGTGATGTTTTGGCTTGCTGTTAGTGCTCGAGCCCCCATGCAGACTCACAGCCCAGCCTGGCCTGTGCCTTTACCTATCCCAGGTGCTAGGTGGGTGCTAGCTCTCTGTCAGGAGCCATGCATCCTTTGGTAGAGGTTGGAGCAGAGAGAGCTATCCTCAGCCACCTGGGTTCTGAGAGCACCGACTCCTATCCCGGGAGTTGTAGATTCTCAGAGCTGCTCAGGCATTCCCTGCCTTGTATCATGACAGCAGCAGCCACCCTTGGGGTCCTCTTGAAACCAGACGGATTGTTTGCAGTCTCAGCGGGAGTTCTCAACACTACTTGTCAGAATGGTCTAGTAGGTGATTGACAGATTGGGAAGAAGGTACTTGCCCCATGGGGACTCTAGTGTGAGGCATCTTTGTGGGCAGGGCTTCATGACAATGCCTTCCTAAAGCTCTGGGCTCCTACTTGGGAGAACCTTGAGAGAGGACATATGCACCATTTAGGGGGTGTTGTCGGGCCAGAAATGCACAGTCGCTTACAGTGTGGGGCTGTCTGAAGACCACCTGTGGTTATTTAAGGTACAGGCCTGAAATTTTACTTCCTGATGGTAATAAGACTGAGCTGCATTGCGTGACTTTGCATTTGTTTGTTTCTCTTAATTGGCAGGTAACAAGGAGGGATCACCTTCTTCTACCTTCTGGGTGCTGCTGAGTATTCTCCTGGGAGCAGTGGCCATGCTGTGCAAGGAACAAGGGATCACCGTGCTGGTGAGAGCCAGGGCATGGCCTGGGCCTGCCTTTTGTATGCACCCTTTCCCCTCCTGTACAGATATCTGGGGCTAGCCCTGCCTCTGCCACCTCCTACTTCTGCAAACCATTGGCAGCCTGAGGGTCATAGAGCTTTCTGGACAAATGATATTTGCTCTCACAATTTTGGCATTTCAGATCAAATTGACTATCTTCCTGGACGACCATTCGCAACTGGGGAGAAATGGCGAATGAGAAGCTCTCACAGAGCTAAGATGGGACCTCTTGATAGGCCCCATGGAAAAAGTGGAAAGAGTGCTTTGAGTTTTTGAGGATGCTCTGACATCTTTCCACAGTCTTAGGTGGAACTGACCTCCCCAATGGTTTTGATCCTGGATTTGGAAAGGGCAGTGGGTAGTTTGGAAATGAAGGAGTGGTGGCTCTGTCCCCACTTGGAACCACCCATGCACAAACATCCTCATTCTCCTCGCCATTCCCCCACCCCCGAAACTGACCTATAGGTATAGTTAATCATCACCCAAGTAAGACATCAACCAGCACAAGAGCCAAAGTATTCCATGGTCACAAATGTTTGACATGAAATTAAAAGATTCCTAGTGTAGTCTTTAAAGAAGAGCACGTAACCATGCTAATGTTTCAAGTGAGATTTTGTCCTCAAAGTGCTCTCTTTAAGCCAGATGTGACTTATATTCACTTATTGTAACTTTGAGCCTTGAAGTTTCTTTACACGTAATATAGTTTATGCATCCTATTATCTTGATTGTATTTAAATGTATTTTAGAGTACATTTTGCTTAGGATATGTAGTTAAAACCCAAACAGAAGAAAAATTTATTTTGTGTTTCAAATACTATTTCAGTCTTTAAAAGCAAGCCTCCCAACAATTTTTTTTATTTAGCTATGATTTTATGGAGGTATAATTTGTGTACAAGAAAATGCGCCATGTGTAAAGGAAGAGTTTGAATTTGGACAAAAGTCTACCCCTGTGTAACTACCACTCCAATCTAGACCTTGTAGGAGAGGCAGCATTTTACCTCTGCCTTCTTAGAAGTTTTTTGGCTGGGCTTGAGAATTAGACTGACACAAGACATACCAACAGAAGAAAAGCATTCAGATTTATCTCATGGAAGCTTTACATGACACAGGAGCTCTCATGAGGAAATGAAGACCCAAAGAAATGGCAAAACCTAAATGCTTCCATCTTAGGTTGAACAAAGAGGGGTAATTGTAGAAAAATAAACTCTGTGGAAGCGAAAGATAAGAATTACTCTGCCGAGGTCTGTACAGAATTCTCTCAGTCTCAACCTCCCTGCTGTGGTGACATTTCCACTCTACAGTGATCTGCTTAATTGGTTCTTTTGTGGCTGCTGTCCTGTGTAGATGCAAGCCCCCTGAAGGCAGGGACTACAAGACAGTTGGTCTGTTTTTGGACTCCCCGGGGTGAACCCATATTTATATAGTAAATTCTCAGTAAGTTGTCACTGAATAGGAGAGGATCAGTCTGTGAAAGAACAGTCGTTACATGTTTTGTGGCCACCTAGCATGGACCTAGTGAGTTAGACAAGTGTTGAGTGTCATAAGTCCCTGGGACAGAACCTCCATCAGGCTTCCCCTGGCAACATCAAAGAGGGGAGGAGCTCTAAATGGGACCCAGGATTGAAACCCTATTTAGAGAGGTGTTGATATCATCTCTCCTCTGTCTCCATTTTAGCCAGTTTTCTCCTTTACAGTATAAGATGAAAACTTAGAAATTAGGGTTGTGTGCTGAGGTAGAGAAATGAAAAGCAAAAACATGAGATGCAAACAACCACGTGGGAATAGCCTGGGGAAGACAGAGCAGTTAGAGCTATCTGGGGGTTGATACAGGTCAAGGCAAAGATGAGTGGGTTTATTGGGCTCTGTCCCTTAAGAGGAAGCTAGCGAGGAGATGGTATAGGAAGAATTACTGTGGAAAGACACCTGGCTTTCATAAGTTGCTTTTGAAAAGTTGGTTCCAAGCCAATGTTTCTCAACCTTGGCACTATTAACATTTTAGGCCAGACAATTCTTTCTTGTGGGGGCTGTTCTGTGCATTGTACGATGCTTAGCACCATCCCCGTCCTCTACCTACTAGATGGTAGTAGGCCCCCTCCGTTGCGACAATCTAAAACATCTCTCGACATTGCCAAACATCCCTGGGGGGTGGGGAGAGGAATCATCCTGTTGAGATACACTGGTTTTAGAACCTTGCCCTCATATAAAGTGTGGTCTGAGGACCAGGGGCACCAGCTTGTGAGAAATTCAGGATCTCACCTACTGAGTCAGAATCTCCATCAACTAGGTCCTCAGGTAACTCCTATGCAGTGTTTTTAGAAGCATGAAGGAATTTGGTTGAATTTACATGAATAAAGATATGGTGAAATGTAGTTGCCTTTAAAGATTAGCTTAATATTTGGACATTTTGATGATGTATTTAAGTGGGACGGGGAGGGAGTGCTGGTGTCGTGTCTGACTCAGTCCTCAACATGACTCTGTCACCCCGATGACTGCCCTATAGCACACAGGAAAACAAATAGTATGAGAAGACAGCTGCAGCTAAACAGAGAGCTTCTGTCTTCTAGAAAATGGTTTTCAACCAAGCAGAAATGGTCTTCCGTGCCCCTCTAAGATCATGTCTCCACATGGGTGAATAAAACGAGGATTCTTTGAAATGATTAACCCAGCACTGGCCCGTATATTGGGTAATGAGCATTTATCGGAGAGGGTTAAGAAGGGATGTCATCCTTGCTCTGAAAACCACAAATTACCAGTGACTTCTAATGATGTATGAGCTCCTTTGTCTCAAAGAAGATTATATTAAAAAGACCCAAGTCATTTAGGGGCAGCTTTAACCATATCTACCGAGTATATTCAGACAACTTTGTCCAGACTGGACAAGAGTTTTGCTAGATGACATGGCCAGCAGCAGCAACTTTTGTAGAAAGTCTTTTACAGGGGAGGGAAGAGATCCAGGACTTTTCTCTCCTTCAGCCTGTAACTATAGGTTTAATAGTTGCAAGAGCAGCCCTTACCTGCAAGAAAGCAACTATCATGGTGCTACTGGAAACTGTTAGTGTAGACAAAGCTGCTCATTGAAGTTATTTGTGGTTCACCTAACGGTTGGTCATGGGCAGGGCTTCAGATTAACAGAGGTGGCTGTTCTTCACGTAGTAGGCTCAGGCTGGCAGTGCCCATGCCATTGAGAGCGTGTAGTTTACATAGTCACCCTGGGCATCTCCATCCCAGCCAACTGGAAAGAGAAGCCAAGTGGTGGAGTGCATCCAGGTGGAGTGCAAACCTCCAGAATGGCATATGTCACTTCTCCCCATGCCGTGTTCGCTAGAACTCAGCCCCATGGCCTTCCTCAGTGGCAGGGGAGGCTGGGAGGCGTAGTCTCGCTGTGTGCCTGGTAAGAAGAGAAAGCTCCTGGACAACTAAGACTCTACCCAGGCGGTCTCCAAGGCTCCATCAGAGATCATCAAGTGTGTTTACATCTGCTTCTACTAAACATGCTGAGATCAGTCAGCACATGAGGTTTGCAGTGCTGACACTGCCTTTATCTTTCAGCATAATTACCGCCCAGGAAACCACTCTGTTACATGAACTAAAGGACTATTTTATAGTTATAAAAAAGGGGCTGGGGGAGGAACCTCTGGGGCACTTTTCCTGGGAGCCCCAAATTTCTAGCTGTCCTGAATCTCAATAGCACTCTTATATGCAGACTATGAAATCATTTCTATCAAGGACTTACTAGATAATAAATGTGACATCACATATTACCCTGAGCTAATTTCACAGAATCATAGGGTTTTTTTAAAGAACTGAAAAGGTCTTATCTGATTATCTGATTATCCAATCCATTGCATTTCTTGCCTAGATTCAGTAATAAAATTATGAAATTTGATTGTTATCTAATCAGAGTTAGGTTCTTCTATCGCTGATTGTCTTGCTTTATTTCCTTAGGGTTTGAACGCGGTATTTGACATCTTGGTGATAGGCAAATTCAATGTTCTGGAAATTGTTCAGAAGGTACTACATAAGGACAAGTCATTAGAGGTGAGTATATACTTTTGTCTCCAGCCCAGACATGGAAAATGTCAAGTACCAGCTGATTTAGAATGCCGTTTTCAAAGTATTCCTTGTGATTTTGAATTCTAAAATAGCCAGCATTTTTAAGGACAGTGTCAAAGTAGTTCAGGCAGAATTGCTGCACATTTGTACCCAGCTTGGCTACGCTTTTATCTGAAAATCTGTTCCGGGCCTGATGGCTCAGACTTGTAGACCCAGCACTTTGGGAGGTTGAGGCAGGGGGATCGCTTGAGGCCAGGAGTTCAAGACCAGCCTGGGCAACATAGTGAGACCCCCAACTCTGAAAAAAAAATAGCTAGGCAAGGTGAAACACACCTTTAGTCCCAGCTACTCAGAAGTCTAAGACAGAAGGATCTCTTGAGCCCAGGAATTCCAGGCTGCAGTGAGCTGTGAATGTGCCACTGCACTCCAGCTTGAGTGACGGCATGAGACCTTGTCTCTAAAAGAAAAAAAGAAAATCTGCAACATGGGTGGCCTTGTGATGTCCTTTCAGAACATCAGCGTGCTCAGGAACAGGGGCCTTCTCTTCAGGGTGACTCTCCTCACCTTGGGAGGGGCCGGGATGCTCTACGTGCGCTGGAAAATCATGGGCACCGGCCCGCCGGCCTTCACTGAGGTGGACAACCCAGCCTCCTTTGCCGACAATGTGTTGGTGAGGGTGAGTTCTGAGCCCGCTCCCTTTGCGTTGTTTTTCTCTCCCCACCAAATTCTCGGATCTCTCATCTCTCCTTTCCTTACTCTTCACCACACCCACAAAATCCCTCCTAAATGGGACACTGGGGGTTTTCTAGGATGAAAGTGGGTTTTTTGTAGGAGACTAAAAGGGTGTATGTGAGCTCCTTAACTTTCCTTTCTAAGGAGAAGGAAAGAAGAGTGGTTTCTTCAGCTGTTAGGTTTCTTGTTGAAGCCACCCAACCCTGTAACTGGGTGAAGGCAAAAGGTAACAGGCTTGGTGGTATCTTTAGAAGTCTGACAGTGTCAAGACTCTCTTTGTTCTTGTCGATTTTCCTTTTTTCCTAAAGGCAAGGGTGTCAAGCTGCAGATTCTTAGCTGTGCATTTCATAGAGTTTGAAATGAGAACAACCACAGAACCCTGATCTTGTGATGTTAGACACATAGGCAACCCTTTTCTGGGGTCTCAGGCTTCAGGCAGCACCGACTAAGTGGGTCACAACACGGCCTGAAATATAACAAACGTGTTGCCTAGTCTGGTTGGTGGCTTAGCTGTATTTTTGTGTCTTAAAATCTGAATGCAATTAATAAATTACAGACTATAGTCTCACACCCAGTATACAAATTGGCATCGTTTTATTTTCTACAACTGCTTTCTTTGAGTACCTCAAAAGTGAAGTTAGGATACATATGTATATGTTGTTCAAGTTCAGTATCAACTGTTTGTTTTTCTTTTGACTGACAGGCCATAAACTATAATTACTACTATTCATTGAATGCCTGGCTGCTGCTGTGTCCCTGGTGGCTGTGTTTTGATTGGTCAATGGGCTGCATCCCCCTCATTAAGTCCGTCAGTGACTGGAGGGTAATTGCACTCGCAGCACTCTGGTTCTGCCTAATTGGCCTGATATGCCAAGCCCTGTGCTCTGAGGACGGCCACAAGAGAAGGTAAGAGGCAGCGCTGAATTTTAACATCTACACTGGTTGAGTCAGAAGCATATCTCAAAACCCAGCGCTGATCATTTTAACAATCTTATGTAAGTGAAGTCTGAGGACATTTGTTTCAAATGCATATTTATGGCTGGGATGATTTCCATCCATTCGGAATCCAGCGCTGGCTTCAACGGGTGGGAAGTGAACTTGGAAGAGGGGCTACGGATGACTGCTATATCTCCCCCTCCCCCTTTCCCCGAGAAGTAGCATTTTGAGATCCTTTTCACTGTAGGTGGTAAAGAGTAATTTATGGTCAGAACAGAGAGTGTAATTGATGTGTGTTGTGCCCATTATTGCACAATTCTCGTTCACAAAACCCTAGTGAATGCTGTCATGATTCTTTCTGTTGTTGCTGTGTACAAAATAAGCCGCTTCCCCAAAGAGACTATTCTTTCTCCATGAAAAAAAAAATTATTGCGAAAATAATTGGGAAAAACAAATGTGTTTCATGAAAAAGAAAACTGTTTAAGATGATTTCCTGTAAGCATAAGTGTTTATGGAATTAGACTGGTAATTTCTCAAAATAAATTAAATTGCAAGTTTACCTGTGTGTGTCTTAAATTGGTTGGTAATTCTGAAGGGCAAACTTTAGTCCCAGTTCACTAATACATGTGAAATAGAATTTTTTCTTTAAATTCTGTAGGCAGAGGGTACAGACAGGAGATACCAAATTTGACTTAGCGTCTGAATTAATCCTCTTGCATCATACAAGACATTGGAAATGACTGGATAGTTCTAGAAGTGTCTCGATGCTCAGCTCTCTTTCTGCTTGACTGAAATTTGTGGGGTTTTAGCAACCAAAAATGTTATTCATTTTTTTCAGATTTTATAAAGTTTAAACTACTTAAGCATCATTATTCCTGTTGAGTATAGAGGGAAACATTTTTTTTCTCGTGAAACCTACATTGAACAAATCGAAACCAATATCCACTGGCCTATCCAACACCTAAGTGGTTCAAGGCATAGTTAGAAGCAGGTGAATTAATGAGGCCTCAAAAAATTAATCATTCTAAGCTTATCAATAGGAATTACACAGCTTTTAAATATTACCCTTAGGCTTGCTAATAAGCGCTTAGGTAATATTTTTTGTCTTATCCCCATGCCATCAGCCTAAGCCCTCTCTACTGATGTCATATTTTTGCCAATGATGATGCCTCTTTTCAATTGGTGGCATGAAAAGAAAAAAGGTTCTTATTGTTAATATAATATTGAGTAGGACATTTTTCTTGAAAAGTCTGAAAACCGCCATGTATTGAAATACTTTTCATCTTCCAGGATCCTGACCCTGGGCCTAGGATTTCTTGTGATCCCATTTCTTCCTGCCAGTAACCTGTTCTTCCGAGTGGGTTTCGTGGTTGCGGAGCGAGTCCTCTACTTGCCTAGTATGGGGTACTGCATGCTGCTGACCTTCGGATTTGGAGTTCTGAGCAAACACACTAAGAAAAAGGTAACAACCAAGAACAGTGCCACGTGTGAGCAGAACGACTGGGCGCATCTCACTAATGATGTTTACCACGTCTCTCTATTCTTAAGAAACGAATTGCTGCTGTCGTCCTGGGGATTTTGTTCATAAACATGCTGAGATGCGTAGTTCGCAGTGGCGAGTGGCGAAGTGAAGATCAGCTCTTTAGAAGTGCCCTGTCTGTGTGTCCCCTCAATGCTAAGGTACCTTGGCTGCCAGATTTCTTTTTAAAAGACATTACTAGGAAATGTTTTAAGTTCTGCAGCTGAACCAGAACGTTTATTAGAGTTCAGAGTCTAGCATAAGACCACAGCCAAATACTTGGGGTTTTCTTTGTCATATGTGTTTTTTGTTAGTGATTTGGACAAGATTTATTAAAATTCCACTTAGCCAAAATAATTTAAGTGAATTCATTAAAAGCAGACAATATCAGTGAAACAGATTCCTCAAATGAGGTCTTACTCATCTTCCAGGTGATCTGATGATCATCCTTTGAAGTGGTGTTGGGGAGATGACATCATGTATCCAGACTGAGGTTGAACAAGTCACAGACTCGAACATTTAGACCACACTTTTCAAACCCCATTCTCCGGGGATAGCAATAACTAGCCTCTTCCAAGCTATAATTTGAAGGTGGCCATAATACCTACAAGTGGGCAATAATTTGGCTCAGGAGGTTCAAATTACACTGTGTGCTACACAAGAGTACACATTTACCTCCCCTTGGAGTTCTCTGCTTGTTGATTCTTTTTGTCAGATATGGTAAACAGAAATGTATAGTCAGTCATATATCATATAGCAATGTTTGGATCATCAGCAGATTGCATACACAATGGTGGTCCCATAAGATTATAAGGCCACCTTTTTACTACGTATGTTCTAGGTTCTAGGTTTAGATATACAAATGCTTACCATTTTCTTACAGTTGCCTTCAGTGTTCAGTACAGTCATATGCTGTTGAGGTTTGTCGCCTAGGAGCAATAGGCTAGATCATACAGCCTAGGTGTATAGTCAGCTGTACCATCTAGGCGTAAGTACACTCTGATATTCTCATAGTGATAAAATCACCTAACGACACATTTCTCAGAAAGTGTCATTAAGCGATGTGTAACTGTAACTTTAAAATTGGCAGTGTTTTTTATTGAGATAGTCTGGCAGGAATTTATTTCACTGTGTTCTTCATGAATCCAAGCTCTTCGCTGAACTTCTTTATGTTTATTTGGGTGAAACTAAAACTTTTTTGAACTTTCAGTGCCCTTTCGTATAAGAGAAGGGGCTGATACTCACCTGCTGGGTTTGTTATTAGGGCTGAATGAGCTAAAATGCCTTAATGTAGTGGTTAGCATGTAGTAGGTGCTCAAGAAATGTTAGCTTTTGTAGGCTTGTTTTAGTTTTGATTTTTGCATTAAATGACAGGACAGGGGCAACCCTTTGGGTCCCCTCCCACTGTGGGAGCTTTTCTGTCCTCTCAATTAAATCCTGCTTTTAAAAAAAAATGACAGGACGGGAATGCCATTTGCTCAAAATGGGAGCCAAGGGGTTAGGTTAGAATAGCACAGATCATGGTCATTAAATAATGATTCATTCTCTCCTAGGGCCTCAGAATTGGAATTTCCTACAATGTTTAAATGTAATCCTCCTGGGTGGGGAGGGGGTGGTCTCTGGATTCTGTCTCATGTCTATTTTCTATATTTAAGAGAAAGCAATGATTTCAGGCAAAATTATGTAAATAAAACTAATGAACAGTTGGCATCTTATTGTATATAAAAGGTGCAGACTATCTGTCTTTTTCTTGGGTTAAAACACTTCATTCATGTTTTACAGCTGAGAGACTTAGATAAAAGAATGAATTACTCTGAGTTTTTGTCTTTAATTTGATTTGCTGACTTCTCAGTTTATTTTCTGCTACCAAAAATAAATAGCCTGTGATTTAATTTCATAAATGTTAATAGATTTGCTTTATTTTCATTTTACTGTTTGAATAGCAGTAATTACCCCTTCTGTTTATATAGTTGCTCATGATGAGGAACTCAGATTTCTTTATAGAGGCTCTATAATTAATCTCTATTATCTTCTCACTAAGGTTTTTTAGAGAGAGCGGGTATTATTTTCTTCATTTTTCCAGATGGAAGAAACTGAGGCATAGTAAGATTGAACTGGCATCATCTAGGTCAGTAATTTAGGTAGCTAGATAGAGACCTGGTATGGTGCTGTGCCCAGGTGGCTCTTATAAATGAGGAGGGTGGGACAAATGTGATGTCTGAGCCCAAAATGTTATTTCGTACATTATAAGCTAGAAAACAGGTATATACACATGGGCATGCACACAATTATCAGGCATCTGTGTGTGTGATTTTCTTTTTTTAATCTAAGGAACACAAGACCTCATCTTGGCCTACTGGTAATAGTTTTTTTCCAATAACTTTTTTCAATGATACCGTTCAATATAAGTAAGATAGAGATTTTATTTTAACCCTCCACTATAAATTGGAGTGTAATAAAATTGTCCTTTCTTTTTTTGAAAAAAAGATAGGTTGATTTTAGGAAAGAGATCTCATTTAAGAGGACACTGGTTTTCTTCAACCCTATATATTTTCTTTCGTTTCACTTGATATATTCATGGAATATTAAGTAAGCAATTGGCAACTGGCTCCAGTTTAGGGCCAAATTTATAATCTAAGACTTATCTTTTTTGAGATTTATAAACTAAGACTCATCTTTTTTGAAAGATTGCAATATCAATGTAAGTAGTGCCGGTACCTGGTCAGCATTTAAAATACTCACAGTGCCTTGCATACGCCAGGCACTCAATATTAGTTACTGAATTGAGCCAAATGGAAATTGAATTCACTCAGCCTACTGTGAATGAGATGCCAAGTATCTAATTATATTTACAATCATTTTTAGTTTTTAAAACTTAAAAATATGTCGCACTTAATATCAACTCTGTGATACAGCTCTAAATTTTTTTTAACAACGAAAGGGATCATATACCACAATGAGGTATGTTCTTAAGGAGTGACCCAAGGAAGAGTTATAGGCTCTTTATGAGAAGTTTAACATCAAATGTTAATATTTGTGGGGGGGGGGAACTAGTTTAGCACTGGCATTAAAAATGCCTTTCACTACTGCTCTTTTTTTTGCTTTGACATGTTATTGTGTTGCAGTAGTTGTTTTTATCTTTGGCTTCTCCCATGCTAGTTTATTGCTTCAGTGTATGAGTAACAAATGCTAGAAGGAAAATTGAGGAATAAATGGGCTTTTTCAATCTTTTACACTCCAGGGAAACAAAAGTCACCCATTTTCTAAACACTGTTTTAAGTGACACGGTTGTGAGTTTTGGTTTCTCTAGGTGGCTATTTTCTATTCAAAGAATTTCCATCATGTAGCCTAAACTTGGCCTCTGTTTCCCAGTTCTTAACCATGAACTGCCTCCCAGGGCTCTATCAGATTTTTAGCTAGTTCCATTTAAGTAACTGCAGTCTGAATTTCCAGAGTCCGGTGTCCTCTTTCCTTGATCTTCTGGTCTCTGGCATCCCCAGTGTCTAACAGAACACTGTCTATACTGCAGAGGGCAGCTGAACTCTTTGTCTGGGCTTTTTATTGAGAAAACAGTATTTGCCCAGAACAAAGGGAAACAGCAGGAGCTTGGGGTGGAAGAGGCAGGAGTCCTGTTGAAGTCTGAGTAAAGGCCCTATTTATATTCTGGGGACCACAAGGATGTGACTGGCAGGTTGGATTCTCCGGCCTTGGGTTCTTTTGTGTGTGGAACAGAAGGTGCAGTCACGCTTCCAGGCTGGGTTGGGGGAGGCTCAAATCTTAACCAAAGAGCACACTTTCTCCACACGTGCTCTGGTGATAGGGTTAACTGAACCTCCTCCAAGCTATCATTTAAGGAGGAAAATACCTATGAATGAACAATGATTTGGTTCAGGAAGTTTAAATTATACTATGTGGTGCACAGCCATCCACATTTACATCACCTGTCATTTCTTTGCTTGTGAGTCCTTTCACCAGAGTAGGTAAACATAAAGGTATATATTTTTTAATTGACAGTTTAAAAAAAAACTCCCCGTTACAGAAGTGCTTAGGGAATGTCACACGGTTCCATATCCCTCCAGGAACATAAGTGTTTTCAATGTGCCATAACTGTATTTTAAGGTTGGTAAGGCAGGAAGATGAGGTTCTGTTTTCAGAGGTAGTTTTGAAACCGTAGCCAGACTCAATGTTTCTTGAATGTGTTTAAGCCATGACTGTATTTCAAGATTTTATTAGCCTTTTCAGGCTGTTGTTAAAAAAGAACCACAGACTGGGTGGCTTAAGCCACAGAAGTTTATTTTCTCACAGTTCTGGAGGCTGGAAGTGCAAGGTCAAGGTGTTGGCAGGGTGGGTTCCTCCAGAGGCCTCTCTCCTTGGCTTGCGGATGGCCTCCTTCCCTTTGTGTCTTCACATGGTCTTTCTTCCATGCGTACACATTCCTGGTATCTCACTGTGTGTCCAAATTTTCTCTTCTTACAAGGACACCCATCAGACTCGATTGAGGTTCATTTATATGACCTCATTCTACCATGCTTACCTCTTTGATGGTCCTGTCTCCAATGCATTCACATTCTGGGGTGCTGAGGGTTTAACATGAACCTTGAAAGACAATAACACCTAACAAGAAACATGAGTTTACTTTAAGAAGAAAGGCTGATGGTGCGAATGAGTGAATCTAGGAATTGCCTCCAGCGATCAGCCCCCACCCCCAACTCCCACCCCCCCACCCCCGGCACCGTAATCCATGGGCGTGATCTATTATGAAGAAACCTAGGTTCAAATCCAGCATCACAACTCTAGCAGCCACCATGCAGGGCTTCTGTGAGGAGAAGCTATATATACCCCCTGCCAAATGCCACACCCAGCTGATGGCCACCACTATTGTTAGTAGTCGTCACACTTGGTACTCCTGATGGAGTGAATTTCTTTTTTTTTTTTCAGAGACAGGGTCTCTCTCTGTTGCCCCTGCTGGAGTGCAGTGATGTCATCATAGCTCACTGCAGCTTCAAACTCCTGGGTTCACGCAATCCTCACACCTTAGACTCCCAAGTAGCTGGGACTACAGGCATGCCCCACCACTCCCAACTAACTAAAAAAAAATTTTTTTTAAGCGATGGTGGTCTAGCTGTGTTCCCCAAGCTAGTCTCAAACTCCTGGACTCAAGTGATCCTCCTGCCTTGGCCTCTCAAAGTGCTAGAATTACAGGCATAAACTACTGTACCCGGACAGTTGAGTGAATTTCTATAACAGCATCACCCCTGGGTTGCTACTGGCCTTAAATCATATGGTCCCAAAAGCAGTTTTGGGTCATCAGTAAATATTTTTGATAATAGCCCCCATAAGCCTGTGCAATCTTGCTTCCCTGAACTGAGTTTTTTGTCGCCGTACCTTTCTTTTTATTTATTCTAAGCCCAGGTATAATTGAGAAAATGTCATATGAGTATGTTGACCTGCCTGATACCCTCATTCCAAAATGATATGAGAATTCCCAGTAGGTTTGTTTGTAGGCTTCACCCTCATGATTTCATCACCTCCACAAGTCCCCACCTAACACCATCACATTACAAGTTAGGAATTCAGCACTTGAATTTTGGGGAGACATGAACATTCTGCCCATAACAGGTATACAGTAAAATACTTGGGATGCTACAGAAAAAGGATATCATACCAAAAAGCGCTGCATTTGTTTAAATGGGAGGACAGAGTCATGGTTTCTTCAATGCATGTCCACGTGTGATTGAACTTTGTTATCTCAACTCCAATGGGGGGGATAGGGAAGGGGAATTTGAGGCTTTGGTAATAAAAAAAATAAGCCAGGCATGCTGGGATGCAACTGTAGCCCCAGCTACTTGGGAAGCTGAAGCTGGAGGCCAGAAGTTTGGGACTGCAGTGAGCTATGATTGTGCCTGTGACTAGTCACTGCATTCCAGCCTGGGCAACATAGCAAGACTTTATCTCTAAAAAGAATTAAAACAAAATAAGAATACTGTCCAGATTTGTAGATTTCTGTTTTTCTCTGATGAGGTCTTTAGTTATTTCCCTTCTGTCATGCTTTAGTGCAATGCTGGTACTTCCCTTTCTTCTAATCTTTTCTTTCAGGGTCGGGGATTAAAGCACAAGCAGCCCCCAATCTCTGTAGGGTTTTAGCTAAAGTTCTGGTGGGTGATTTTTTTTTTTTAATCCCTTTATCTTTTGTCTTCAATTAGAAGATGTGATAGGAGTCCAGGCTCTGAACAAAGAATTCTATCTGCTGATGACCAAATTGTTGTCTTTGTTTTCAGGTTCACTACAACATTGGCAAAAACCTTGCTGATAAAGGCAACCAGACAGCTGCCATCAGATATTACCGGGAGGCTGTAAGGTACTGCAAGCATGTCTCACAGAAGAAATATCATTGATATGCATGTCTGATAATCACTTTCTAGGGTTAAAAAACCTGTTCCCTTCAAGACCCCAGCTCTCAGATATCTTTGCCAGTTGCTGAGAGCTTAGTGATAACGACTGAGTGTTACCAGTCGGCTTGGTTTCTCTCTCAACTTCCAGGCTAAATCCCAAGTATGTCCATGCCATGAATAACCTTGGAAATATCTTGAAAGAAAGGAATGAGCTACAGGAAGCCGAGGAGCTGCTGTCTTTGGCTGTACAGATACAGTAAGCATTGTGTTTAGGATTATGCGAGTGATCAAGAAATGAGCTCCTGCATTCCGGCCTCTGAGTCTTCTTTCTCTTGTTTCTCTTCTTTGAAAAAAAATGCTCTTGTAGACCAGACTTTGCTGCCGCGTGGATGAATTTAGGCATTGTGCAGAACAGCCTGAAACGGTTTGAAGCAGCAGAGCAAAGTTACCGAACAGCAATTAAACACAGGAGAAAATACCCAGATTGTTACTACAACCTCGGGCGTCTGGTAAGCTCAGGGTGTCCTGTGCCTGCAGAAGGAAAGATTGGATCTTTTTCTTACTTATAGTTAGATGACTATATTTATAGTAAGGATGCCACCTAGTACTCCACGTTTTATAAAGTTCTTCATATGTGTGTTTATCTCAGTTGAAGGTAGCTATTTGATTTCCTTACATGGAAGTTTTTTAAAGCTCTAATTAGAGAGCAGTTCAACTTGAATTAGTCAAGTTTAAGAGATCCCAAGGCAGAAAGTTAAACTGGGGAATAAATTAAAATATTTTAAATCCCTTCTGCCCTGTAAAACAATGCTTCAAGGGGTAACTTCCTGATAAACATCAGTTTCTCTGTTTTTAAAACAAGAATTGAATAAAAACTGAGATTAGAAAAACAAACCCATAGTATGATCTTTGAGCTTCCTTGTTATCCTTCCTCAAGGGATCAGATCTTTTCGTCTGCAGGAAGCATTTTCCCCAAAAAATGACAGCTTCAGAGGGCATGAGATCTATTTGAAAGAGCTTTGACATTATTAGATGGAAATAGAAAATAATATGCTCCATGGTAGCTTTATACTTTTGGTTATTGACAGAATATTTATGAAGACCTGATTGCTCTTGATTTTCTTGGCAAAAAAAAAAAAAGAGAGAGAGAGACACAAATAGCAAAATTATTTCAATAAGAATGGTTATATTCTCCCCACAATCAACCAATTATTTGGATTCAAGACCCAAATACGTGTGTTCCTAATATATTTAGGTTTATAGATAAAATTAAGTAAAAAACGTTTTGTTCATATTAGCCCAACTGGAATACATGCATAGTGATGTGACTTTTTAAGAAGAATTTATATGTAGATTTCCAGATTCTTTCCAGCTTAGCTTCACAATAAGACAGCAACCTAATGTTCTAACATGGTGCCCGCTTTCCTTCATTTTAAAAGCCCAAAGCCACTTGGTTTTAAGAAGTCCTTGTGCAGTGGCACAAGCCTGTAATCCCAGCACTTTGAGAGGCCAAGGCAAGAGGATTGCCTGAGCCCAGGGGTTCGAGACCAGCCTGGGCAACATGGTTTTGAGATCTTGTCTCTAAAATAAATAAAAATATTAGCCAGGCATGGTGGTGCACACCTGTAGTTCTGGCTGCTTGGAAGGCTGAGGCAGAAGGATTGCCTTAGCCCAGGAGGTCGATGCTGGGATGGCTGTGAGCATACAACTGCACTCTAGCCTGGGCGACAGAGTGAGACACCGACTCGGAAAAAAAAATGTTCTTGTGTTATCAAAACCAGTAGTTTCCAAAACTGATTGTGCATCTAAATCATCTCACCCCATTTCAGAGTTAGAGAATCAAAAACTCCATAGAGAATCTGTATTTTTAAAATAATAATAATAAGTCTAGGCCCAGTGGTTCATGCTTATAATCCCAGCATTTTGGGAGGCTGAGGTGGGAGGATCACTTGAGCCCAGGAATTTGAAATCAGCCTAGGCAACATAGCAAAACCTTGTCTCTACAAAAAAAAAAAAGAAATTAGCCAGGTGTGGTGGTGTGCACCTGTAGTCCCAGCTGCTACTCAGGAAGCTGAGGAGGGAGGATTGCCTGAGCCCAGGAGGTCAAGGCTGCAATGAGTCATGACTGTGCCATTGCACTTTAACCTGGAGGATAGAGTGAGACCCCATCTCAAAAGATAATAATAACAATAATAAATAACCCAGGTGATTCTATTACCCTGTTGTTGGCCATGCACCTGGGAAGCAGCTCTGTATGAACTTTGACTGACTGACTGTGCATGTCAGAGCGGAAGGGATTGTTTATAGAGAGCAAGCTAGAAAACATTAACTGCCTTAAGTTTATTGAAAAGCCAGGCTTCCATTTTTACCATGATGTGAATGTCTTTGGCCTTCATATATTTGTTTCTGGACTGTATAGCCATGACTTTGTGAGTTGTAGAGATAGAATTTTATGAATGGAGGAAACAAGATGGTGGAATGTATAGCAACTAGTGGTAAAATTTGACCTTTCCCATTCTGTAGAAGTCACTTTAAGTGGACGAATGTTGTTTCTGTTACAAATGTTAAGGGGAAGTAGTTTGTATGTTTTTATTATCCAAAAACCACGAAACATGTTTTAGTTGTGATATACTATAGAAAATACCATCTCTGTGTGATCATTCCAGTGTGGAAAAGAGGAACTATTTCTCCATGGGCACAGAGGGAAGGGTGGCCAGATTGGGAGTGAATCCATGGAACAGCAAGATGTTTGAACAAGGAAGATCAATGATAAGATATTCTTGTTGTGTCACGTTAGCTTTCTCCAGAACCACTTGGCCTTGTGTGCAATTCTGTTTTCTTTTACATTTTCAGATTCTGGGCTTTATGATCTTGTTATGGGCTTTGATGTTGAAGCAGCTTTCTCTGAAATCTGAGGATCCAGAGAGAGTGGAAGCTGTTATGAGGATAAGCTGTCTGGGGCGGGAATTGGGGGAGCAGTAAAACTCACCATAATGCTACTAGTGGAGACCCCAAAATTCAATCACAGAGAAAGCATGGACGAGCCTCACAAAGCTAATGTAGTGAGAATAGAAGCACATGGGGTATTGTCTGAATACATGCGTGTAGGTGGTTATGAATATATGAGTGCAGGGATTACTGTTTGTGGGTGCTGTGTCTATTAAACTAGTACTGGAGTGAGTAAATTTTAGACTTGATAATCGTATGAATTCTTCTTTCATTCCTCTTTTTTTTCTTTTCTGGAGGTCACTCTTCTTTTAGGCTGTTGCTTGCAAAGTGAGTGGGCCTGTCTACAGCCTCCTGGGTTATCCTCGAAAGCTCTAAGGTTAGGTCTTCTTCCCTCCCTAGGAGCTGCCTGTCAATGAGCTTCCTTGGGATTTGGAAAATAGAGAATTGATACTAAACGCACCTTCTGTAAGAGTTATGTCCAAAGAAAGGAACATAGAACATAAAATACCAGCTTTTACTGTGCACACCAGGCCTTGAGATTCATCACACTTTCACTTAGGAGATCATCTGTACCATGGAGCAGATCGAGACCTTGCCCTGCTCTTTGTTTATATTGTTTACTAATTATGCCACCATGAAATGGTCTTCCTACATTCCTCTCTGCCAACTGCTCCTGCTTATTTAAGGCTTTTGCTGTCCATTGTGCTTTAATTATCCAGCTTTTGCCTGCTCGACAGCTTAAAAGCATTAAGAGCTTAATCTTTCAGAACTCAACCAACCCATTTATATATTGACAAATAAGAGGAACTTAATGACTTTAAGGTTTGTTTATTAGAAAGCACTCTTTAGTAACTGGAGACAGAAATTTGTTTTGATGTATGGACCCTGATTATGAAGGGAGTAGCATGCACTTCTTGGGGAATAGAAAATGAGGAGGAGCTCAGGTGTTTGGGACATGCACTGATCTGAGTTACAGTCAGTGTGGATGGAGGTATTCCTGGAGACAGTGCACCTTGCAGGGACTGGATGCATTCAGAAAACTGAAGCCCTGTCAAGTGTTTTACGTAGAGAAGATTTAACATAGGGAATAGTTTGGACAACAAAAATGGAAAGATACCATTAACTCAGAGATCAATAACTAAGGAAACCCCGCGGGTTGGCAGGAACACATAGGAGAAAGTGGGGCGACCACAATTTAAGAACTCACTAGGGCTGCCCTCTTTGAAGCTTCCACAACCTCAAGAGCTGAGATGATGGAGGAAGGACTGCTGCTTCCCAGACCTGGGACTGTGGAGGAGTGGGAGGGGACACAGTCACTTCAGAGACACTGCCAAGGAAAGGTGGGAAAGAGAGAGAGTGAGGAGAAAGGACTGCATCCCTTTCTCCACCATCTGGCACCTGTGACACCTGTTAGCAGAAAATAACATCCAACTCCTGCAACGCTGAGTCTCAAAGGAGCCTGGGAAATGTAGTTTGCAGACAGCCGGTTCCAGCTGTGCAGAGCAGAATGCAGAAGGATAAGCACAGGACTAGTGGGTAGACAGTGCGCACATTGTCCATATGCTTTCAGGATGGGTAGCTCTGGCTGTTTTTCTCTGCTTCCCCAAAGGAGCGTGGTCCCTTGGTATAGATG
Organism: Tarsius wallacei; assembly: GCA_963574415.1. Lineage (NCBI taxonomy): Eukaryota > Metazoa > Chordata > Mammalia > Primates > Tarsiidae > Tarsius > Tarsius wallacei. The sequence continues at coordinate 2,263 of CAUYQG010204040.1, read as the reverse complement.
CTGTTCGAAAAGTAGAGGCTGAGACAGAACGAAAGCAAATTTTACCTGAGTCAGTCTGTTGTTGTTTTTCAGTAAATAGTAATGAAAATATGTGAAGGATTTTGTTGTGTTGTATAAATGAAGTTATGTTGTTTGTCCTGGGTGTGTTCGAATGTCACCATGATTTTGTCCAAGTGACTCAAATGCTTATCTCTTGCCGAAGAGAATTGACTTGAGGAATCACGGGAACATCAAATAGAGAGAAAGTTAAATGTTGGTAAAACTAACCATGCCAAATTATTTTAGTTTTTTTGAACTTTTCATATCCTTTTCTCATGTAAAGGGTAGAGTTTCTGAGTCTTGTGAGAAATTCTGACATGGATTTCATAGCAAATGGATATTCATAAATGTTTCCATAATTCATTAAACCTTTCTTTTTATTGTATAATATGCCACCTATTTGCTTTGTAGGACAAGTCAGAGTGTTTCGGTTGTCTAAAGAAAAGACAGACTTGGCCGTAAGTAAGGAAATAGATTTAAGCTCTGGTAAATTGTGATCATTTGTACTTTTTGCTCAGTTAAAGGGATCAAGTACATTCAGATGAAATTCAGTTGAAGTACATGCATTTGAACTTAAAAAGGGAAGGAGGATGACCTGCTAAAAAAATCCATCACTTTCTCCCTCTGTGTGTTTTTATTAACTATACTAATTGAGAGCTAGCCATTTTGTAATCTGTTATAGTTGTTAAACAAAATTCTCTCTCAAAAGAAAGCAACAGATAATTCACTCTTTTCTGAATGAGGCAAACAGGCTCCAAATTGCCAGGAGATTTTTACATTACCATACAAGACTTTTCCAAGTAGTTTACAAAGTGTGTCTGATATACTCATATTTTTAGTTAACTTTAGGTAGAGGTAGGAAGAAGCTCCTAGACCATCCTTCTCATGGTGAATTGGATACAAACAGCTTTTGACCATGGAAATATTTTGTTTGCTATTCTAAATAACAATTTATAAAAGATGGACTTATGAAGTCTTTCTGGAAAGAGACTAATGGTTAGCCCTCATCCTTCAGTAGTCTGAAGTATCAGTTGGCACCTAGAATCACTAAATAATAAGTTACATTTAAGACGTTACAGGGGTGGGAACTAGACCATGTGGTTCCAGTTTCTGTTCTACCATTTCTATATTGGTAAATTTGGGCAAGCCTTAGCTGCTTCATCTGTAAAATGAGGATAATAATAATATCTATTTCTTTTTTTTTTTTTTTTTTGAGTTGGAGTCTCATTATGTCTACCAGGCTGGAGTGCAGTAGCGTGCTCATGGCCACCCCAGCATTGACCTGCTGGGTTCAGGCGATCCTTCCACCTCAGCCTTCCAAGTAGCTGGAACAGGTGTGCACTACCATGCCTGGCTAATTTTTTGATTTATTGTAGAGATGAAATCTCGCAAAGTTACCAGGCTGAACTTGAACCCATGGGCTCAGGCAATCCTCTCATCTTCGCCTCCCAAAGAGAAGACCAGGTTCTGGTCCACGGTCTTTGAAGGGCTATGTGAATTTGTGTCAGATGGTTGATGAGCATTATATAAAAATAGTATGAAAGCTTCTGTTTTAACAGAGTTAAACACAATAGAATAATGTTCTGTTCTATGTTGTAACATTCCATTTCACTTTCAATTTGTGACCTGATTTTTGTTCTTTAATCCTGCCATGTTCCATGCTCTTTTAAAATTTCTAGTTCTTCTCATTAGTCAGTGTTTTCTGTCCCTCTTCCATGTCACAGATTTTTTTCCCCCCTAGGGTTTTAGCAGGTGGTTTATCAGCAATTTAAATGTTTACAACGTTAAACTTTTGTTTAACTGAAGCTCAAAACTAATCTTTTAAAAACTGTAAGTGAATATATCTTCAGAATAACACGTCTTATACATAGGTAGTTCCTACCGGGCACTTCCAGTGTCAACATTTAATAGTGGACAGAAGCCGATCTTGGTGGCTCAGCCTGTAATCCCGCGCCTTGGGAGGCTGAGGTGAGTGGATTGCCTGAGCCCGCGGGTTCAAGACCCACCTGGGCAACTTGGTGAGACCTCATCTCTACAATAAATCAAAAAATTAGCCGGGCGTGGTAGCGCGCGCCTGTAGTTCCAGCTACTTGGAAGGCGGAGGCGGAAGGATCACTGGAGCCCAGCAGGTCGAGGCTGCGGTGGCCGGGAGCGGCCGCTGCACTCCAGCCTGGGCGACAGAGTGAGACTCCAACTAAAAAAAAAAAAAAAAAAAAAAGTGGAC
>CAUYQG010204037.1:0-10535 GCA_963574415.1 Tarsius wallacei | reverse complement strand
CTGAGAGCTGGGCCCTTCAAACCCATATCTCATTATTTAGTAATAAAAATCCCACAATGACCACAATGATGAATGTCAGTGTTTCTCACTTACTTTCTTCTTGAAGTCTCTTTGTATGCATATTTGCTAAAAGGCAATTTTAAATTCAATCTTTCCCACAGTTTCCAGGGTGTACTGATTTATCATCTACTTGGAATTATTGGGATATCCTGAAGGAGCATGTAACTGATCATTGTGATTTCTATCATAATTGTAATGATGACTAGTTTAAGTTGTTTTTTATTTAATTTTTTAACTTCCTCCAAAAGTCTGCCCACAATCCTAGCCTAAACTTTGAAACTTGTTATTTTCAAGATTGATGCATTTGTATTCTTTCAGGAAAAGGGTGATTTAAAACTAATGTCTGCTCTAGAGACTTATAGTCTAACCCTGAATTTAAAGTTTAGTTCTGATGCAGATTTTGTGGTAATCTTTTATAGTAGATGCTGTTGTGAATGCCCCAATTTCCTCATCCCAGTGTATTCACTTCTAGCTGCTGAACCTGTTGACTCTTAATAGCTCATATGTGCCCCTTTGACTAAGTGAAGCTGGGATACATAGATGGCCCCCATTCCTTAAGTTCCTACTCTGTCACTCTGCCTGACACTGGGCTGGAACTTGTATCTGGAACAACCGCATGTGTGTTTAGCTTCTTCCCCTGACTTGTTTGCCTCAGTCTCCTCCTGAGAGCACCTCTAATAAGTCACTTTCACTAGAATTGCCATTTTATGCTGTACTTTTAGGGTATCCAACCTGGGACATTTCAGGCAAGATAATACATTTTAAAATTTAGTCACTCAGATAGACTTCATGATGATCCATAAATGTTGGTGATTTGTGTATCTTACAGTGGTAATGAACAGAGTATTTTAGACATCATTTTCCATGGCCTCTGGGAGCCACTATTCTATGAATACTGTTAAAATTTTTCCTTGATAAGAGCATGAAAATATGTACAAAATGTTTTGTGAATTCAACAGAAACTGCAAGCAATAATGAAAAAAATCAGAGTCTGGAAGTTAAGTTCTCAATTTGTGGTTTTCTTCATGTGAACTTTAGTCTAGTTATATAATGTCTTTATGGTTTATGCAACTCGCAAAAAAAATGGCAATAATAATAAAAGCTAAAATTCATTCAGTTAGGATATACTATGCACTGGTTATTATTTAAGCATTCACTCATTGGATTATTTTGACAACCCTTGTGGAGATTATTATCTTCATCCTAGAGATAAAGAAACTGAGGATCAGACTCAGTTTAAAATAACTCTGCACAGCGTCACAAGTTCTCCCTGTGATAGTAGGAATTCAAACTCAGATTTACTGAATTCCTCAGCTTAGGAATTCGCTGCTGTCACACCTTACACCTCTATAGTTTGCAAGTCTGACAGGTCTTACTTGCCCTAAGAGGGCAAGTAAACTAATGGAGATGTTGTAATAGGTAACAGTTGGAAGGGAGAATAGATAGGAATCACTGGCTTTTTTTTTTTTAACTGTTTCTTATTTTCCATGCTCTCTTTTGCTCCTCTACTGAAAGTACTATTTGTCACTCAAGTGGAATGGTTTTTGCAAACTTTTCATTGGTCGTTACCCTAGTATTCTGTGGCTGCTGTAGAAAATTACCACAATGTTAGTGTCTAAAACAACCCAAATTTCTTTATTCAGAAAAAGATTCTCACTCTGTCACCCAGGCTGGAGCACAGTGGCATGATCATAGCTCTCTGTAACCTCGAACTCTTGGGTTCAAGTGATCTTCCTGCCTCAGTCTTTTGAGTATCTACAGGTGCATGACTATATGGCTTGTTAATTTTTTTGTTTTTATTTTTTTATTAGGTAGTGATTTCCTTATGTTTCTCAGACTGGCAAATTGATTATCTCACAGTTTTGTAGATCAGAAGTCTGACAGGTCTTACTTGCAATCAAATAAATGTGTTAGCAAGGCTCAGTTTTTCTCTGGAACATTCAATGGAGAAGTTTCCTTATCTTTTCCAGCTTTGAGAGGCTACACACACACCTTGGCTGATGGTCCCCTTCATCCATGATGAAAGTTAAAAATGGAATATCCCTCTAACTTTTCTTTCAGCATAATTTCTCTTTCTCTTACCACAGTCAGGAAAAAAGTGTCTATTGATTGCCACGCAGGTAGTACAGAATAATCTCCCCATACAAAAGTTTTCAGCTTAATTATATCTGCAAAGTCCCATATGCCATGTAAAATTTTTAAAAAGTCACATGTTTAAGGGATTAAGATATGGACATCTTTGGAGGAGGGCATCATTCTGTCAAACACAGTGATAGAACTGCATTAATAATTTTCAACAGTATAAAGTTTTAGAAAATAATAAGGACATAAAATTTTGAGAGGAATCTTTTTTCTCTTCTCATTATTTCCTAATATTTTCTATTCTACTCTCACCACTCCCTGGCAGATATTGGGAACAACAATTATGACAATTTTAAACCTGTTTACAATGGTGACCAACAGAATGATCTCTCATTCTTCCCTGGATAGTGTTCCTTAAGAAAGCAAAACCCAAGAGAAGAACCAGTGAAAACAATGTGTGATTAAACTATTTCATTCAACAGCACTGATTATGACTAAATCAATGGCAGCAATTATAAGTATACTAGGTATCTGGCCTCTCATAGGTATACAAGCTTAATTAAACCCTTTTATATATAAATCATATTTTTGATCTCATATTTATGTGATCTCATTTTTTATGTGCTGCACAAAATGCCTGAAGACTTCCGTTTCCTTCAAAGTGAGCCTGGTTTGACCAGATGCAGTCATTAAGACCTATTTCATTTGCATGAGATTTTCCCTCATAACTCACTGCCATGAAATGAAGAACTTGCTACCAAATTCACTTGGCGAGATGAATGTGAAGCTCACTCTTATTCAGACTTGAGTTTTACTTGGTCAGATTTTACACCATTTTGTAGAAGCAAAAATGAAAAATACTCTGCATGCAGCTCTACATACAGTCTCTTTGTCCTTATTTGCTCTGTTTTTCTACAAAGCTCTTTTGACTTGAATATACCTCCCTAAATTTCTTGCCTTGACTCCTTCCACTCCTACAATTTGATTCTTTTTCCTGATTCAGTTCACTAGATTCTCATCTGATATAATTTGGATTGCCTTCCCTTCCAAATCTCATGTTGAAATGTGATCCCCAATGTTGGAGGTGGGGCCTAGCAGGAGGTGTTTGGATCATGAGGGTGGATCCCTTATGAATAGCTTAGTGTCATTCTGATTGTAATGAATGTTTGTACACTCCATTAGTTCATGCCAGAGAAGGTTGTTTAAGAGCCTAGAGCATCTGCTCTTGTCACGTGACACTCCTGCTTACCCCTTTCTCTTCTGCCTTGATTGTAAGCATCTTGAGGCCTACCTCATCAAGGAGTTGCTGGCTGGCACCATGCAGAACTTTGAGCTAAACAAACCTCTTTTCTTTATAAATTACCCAGCCTCAAGTATTCATTTATAGCAACGTAAACAGGCTAATATGTCATTCAATCACTTCTGCCATTAACCTCTTCCTAATGGAAAAAGTTTCCAAAATATTGTTTTTCCTTGGCCTAATTTTTTTTCCAAGAGAGGCACTAATTGACATATACATGGTACCCTTATCAGAAATCTAACGACTCTATTGTTAAATGATTTGCTAATTTTTTAAAATTATACTCTTTCAAAACATTACTACGGTCTGTTCTCCAAATGTGCCTTAATCCAGCCATAATTTAACTATTTCTACTTTATGTAATTGTAATTTTAAGGTAATTCTGTAAATAGTTTAAAAGCTTTTTGTTTCTTATAAAATCGAAGCTATCCATTACAAACTTTCTCATTTTTTTAGTTTTGTTTTGCAAATAGTGTTAAATTTTTTGCAGACCAGTTTGTGTGTGTATACATCTATGTGATACACTCTAATTATTTTGTAGGTAATAATCATTGGCAATCTAGGTGTGTTAATACTTATTTAGGGGTGTTTGTAATTTTATTTTTCTTAAATTCCTCCATAACTTTTTAGTTGCAATCTTCATAGCTGCTTTTGCAGCTTAGCCTGTTATTATATCAGAAGCAATGTCTTCTAGGCCTATATTTGGTATTTTTTAATTTTGTGGTTATTTCTTTCACCATAATGTGCATACCTGGAAAAGACAACTTTGAACAATTGCTGAGATCATGTGCTAGATTTTTGAGAAATTAACATATGGTTGTCCCAGATGTCTACTCAATGATATTTTAAAATGCAAGTACTTAAAGAAATGTTAAGGTACATCTAATCACAGTCTCAGACTCCTTTTAAATGAAAAAAAGCTCCAGTTAATATTTAGTAATAGCAATAATTATACAGTAAATAATAATATAATAATTATAGTACAATTATAATAAAAACATAGCTTTGGTTGGCAGAATTTTAAGATGGGCCTGACTGTCCATACTCCTTGATAGAAATCCTTCCCCTTGAGTGCTGGGGAGAATATGAATATAATGGGATATTACTCTTATGATTAAGTTACCTTAAGTGGCAAACGTGAAGGCATTTAGCAGATGTAATTAAAGTCCCTGATCAGTTAGCTTTAAGTCTATCAAAAGATTATCCTGTGAAGGCCTGACCTAATGAGGTAAGCTGTTTATAAAAGCATTTAGAAGTCAGGAATGAAGAAGTCAGGGAGAAAGAAGCAGCCATGGATGCACACCTGCTGGCTTTGAAGAAACAAATCCCTGTGCCCTCGAAGGACTGTGGGGCAGAGAATGTGGGGACCACCTCTAGTTACAGAGGGCCTCAGTCTCCTGAATGTAGAGGATTGAATTCTGCCAATAAACAGTAAACTGAAAAGAGGCCATGATTCCCAGATGGAATTGCAGCCTTACATGAGATTAAAACCCAAGCCAATACCTTGTTTTCCTCTGGAAAAACCCTGAGCAGAGGACCCAGAGATACCCATGCCCAGACTACTGACACATGGATCCTGTCATATAATAATACCGTGTTGTTTTCAGCCACTAAGTTTGTGATGATTTGTTACATGGCAAGAAAAAATGAATACAATTGCTAATATCTGTTTAGTTCTTTGTGTGTCCCTAGCTCTGTGCTATGGATGTTACATAGAAAATTTTACTTAATACTTATAATAGCCCTATGAAGCAAGTTCTATTATTTTTAAATTTTTACAGGTGAGAAAATTAAGCCTTAGAGAGGTTAAAACAATTGGTTGCAGATCACAGAACTGTTTGATGAAGGAATTAGGATTTGAACTTGTGCTTTAATCACTTCACTAGACTATGGTTTTCAATGCCAAACGTTCCACAGAATAATGCAAGTTTTCCACAAAATGTGACAAAATACTAAAGAATAAACAGATATTAATGAAATCTATTTTTTTCTAGATGATTTCGCAAAAAGACCTTTATAGCAATGCTTCAACTAGAAGAAAATCTTCTGAAAATAAATTCTTTTTAAAAAGTTATTTAATTGCTATTTTACCTAGAAGAAGAACAATCTACTTCCATCTATCAGGTAGTAATGAGAAGTCATTATCTTGCACTCTTCTTTAATTAACATCAATACTGATTAGTCAGAATAAATTATGATCTTTGTCTTTTTCCGTAGTTGTGATTCTTCTGGTACAGGAGTTATTCAATTATGTGCTATCACTTACAAAATATGTCAGCATAATTATATTACCGTATTGCAAGTTTTACTTTTAAGCATATTTTAATGTTAAGATGTAATGTTTTTTGCTTTTTTCCCTTAAAATTTGAGAAAGAATTAAGTAATGTCCCATAAAAATGCATATTAAAGATAAAATGCTGAAGGTTTAATGAAGCTTGGGGAATTTATAGCTATTCTTCATAATGTACAATAAAGATGATAAAAATATCAGAGGTACTAATCAACTATTACTATAAATTGGGGGCATTTAGGAAAAGACAATTATTTTGACTAGAATAAGAAAGAATTTTTGAAAATTCAAATTAATTGTTTGGCATATTTAAGTACCATCATTTAAAATATTTCTTTTCATTCTATTGTAGGATTTTACATATGCATTGAGATAGTCACTATTTTGTTTGCTTTAGGATCAAAATCATCCCCCTTTACTGAATTGACTAAAAAAATGAATGATGCAAATGCAATTTATTTTTGTTTTGATGGAACAAAAGTGGGTATACGGGTCCTTCATTGCCTAAATAATTGACCCTGGTAAATAATTATTGACTGACATAGGATGAGAACATGTAAACGCTATGCCCCTGCAGCCCTTTCAGTATTTTCTTGAATTAGAGCTGAGCCAGGGAATGTATCAGTTTGAGCAAAAATGAGACATTGTGCTGTATTTAATCTTGTTGGAATAAAAAACTTTATTCTCTCATCATATCTAGAAAATCTTTTTAAGATCAGAGATCTGGGGCTGGAGACATTTCTAGACGTGTAAGGCAGAAGTCAAGGTAAACTCAAAGGGTGGTTTGCTGCCCTGGCCAGCATTTACAAGTCACTGTTTCTAGTGTGGATGCAGTGTCTTCCTGTACATTATTTGCTTTCATATTCTCAGCTGTTCAGCTTCTCTACTGTAACTTTTCACCCAAAACCTACTACATTCCTTGAAAACAAAAAACACACAACTAAAATAGTAGGCCTGAGATTATTTTCCTCTAAGAATTTTAGGTTGTGCTCTTTTCTGTAGCATTTGTTATTTTTAAGGTTAACTGATCATGTTTGGAATGTAAATGAAAACAAAATAGTCTTCATCTTTCTTGAGCTAGCAATGTTACAGATCATAGACTTTGCCCAAGAGAAACCATGTTCTTTATTTGCAACTAAAATAACTAAAATGACTTTTATTGGGATTTTTTCTGTTTTTATAATTTAGTAATGCCATCTGACAAAAAAAACATTGTCTGGGTATAGTACCATTACAAAAGTAATGTAGAGTCTTTTAAATGTAGAGTCTTTTCTGCCCTAACTTATTAGACATGATTTGAAAATAAAATCAAGGAGGGGAAGGAAAGAATGCCTTTGTGGATTTTACATTATTCTATTCTTAATTCTTCTATGTTAACAGAGGAGAACAAACCATCAGTGCTGTGGTAGAAATTTGCATATTGGAAATAAACCAGAATAAAATGTAAAGCCAAGTCTTATAATATAGTATCAAGTTTGAATTGCTATTTTATCTTTGATAAGCAACTCAGCAATAATTTTTGAAATTTAGAAATTCATTTCTATTCACTACAACCAAGAGTTGTTTACACAGGAGTTGTACTCTGTGCACTAGGTGATCATACTTGAAGTGAGCTTAAGAAATCATATTTGGCACACATATTTCACAGTTCCAGAATAATTTTGGATCTAATCTTAGGTGATTCAAGAGAAAAGTTCAATTATTTAAGTGGTAGTTTCCAAACAAATGAGACTAGTTCTTGCAAGACTGTGCGATATCTCTGTGCCTAGCATGTGGTCTCATGACATTTAGTACATATTTATTCATTTGAAACAGGCTTACTTGAAAGAACAGGGATCTTCTCAATCTTTGTAACCCTAGCACCTAATATAACACCTGAGGCATTAACTAATAATAAATGCTGTCTAAATACTCATTTCCAAATAAGTAAATTGACTGTCTTCTACATTTCATTTTAATTTTGAACATAGTGCATTATTTTTTCAGCCTTATATTGCATCTTCCTAAAATTACAAGGTGTGTTAAAAAATGTCCAGGTGGCAGGAAATAGAAAACATGTGTTAATCTTAGTAGGAGAGACTGCTAATGGAGAAATGTTTATGATGTCATAAATCAGTGATTTGTAAAAGTGTTGTCTGAGCACCATCTGCACTGGAATACCTTGCATTGTTGGTTAAAATGAAGAAACCTAGGCCCACTGTGGAGTCCCACTATTGAATAAGAACATCTGGGTGTAGGGCTCAGGAACCAATAGTTTTTCCATGGTGTGGTGTGTAGATGAGCAGCATCAACAATACCTGGGAATTTGTTGCAAATGCAGTCTTGGATTTTACTCCAGAGCTACTGAATCATTCTGTATCTTAACAAGATCCCCAGAAGATTTAAATGCACATTGTAATTGAGGAATTATTGCACTGAAGTTTTAGAACTATCACTACTATCTTAAATTACAGATTGACTCACTTGCCTAAGGGTCCATTTATCAGTTTCCATTATCAGGACACACTCTCACTCTGCTATTTCCTGCTGAAATGGTGGGGAAAGGGGTAAGTACTTATTTTTCAAACTTGCTCCCATGAACATATTATGAGATTACACTATAATTGTCTTTCTCACTAGATCATGGGTTCCAAGTCAACAATAGTACCTTTTCAATCTTTTCATCTCCCAACATCTGATGATTACACAGGGTAAGAACTTAATGTTGAATGAATAAATGGAAACCACTCTATAAGGGGGAGACACATTTCAAAATAGGGAGAAAAGTAAGAATATTTTTATGAAGTTAATAATTACAACTCTGATTTTTACCTTGTTCCCCACTGATGCATAAATTGGCTATAATGGAAAAGTAACAACGGTTTTTGTAACTCTGAGAAAATGGTCTAACCACATCACTAACCATCAACTTTTCCAGGCTCAGATATTGTAAATTAGCTCTGACTGATTTCCAACCTAACCTCACAGACCTAACTCGCCATTACATTTAGCTGGTTCTTATTTTTCTGTTTCTCATAACTTACAATCCCCAATTTCTTATTTCAATGTCCCAGTAACCACAAATATGTGTGAGGCAGAGCCCAGGGTGGTTAGTGGGCACAGCCTGGGAAAAGCAGGGGTCAAAAAACCTCTGCTGTTTAGAGACTTTCATTTAATTTCAACCTCAAGGCCAGGTTCCAGATAACTACCAGAAACCTGAGTTTTAGATGTGTGTGTGGGTGTATATATAGCTCCAGATAAATTGTGCATATCTAAAGATCAAATATAGTCAATTCTTACTACTTGGAGTAGTCATATTCTATAAAGTCCTCACAAACACTGATTTAATGAATACTGAATGATTATTCCTCGGGGAAATACAGAGTTAGGTTCCTGGGAGCTCTTGTTCACATTTTTCTCATTCAGTCAATACATAACCTTGTTTCATATGTCTTTCTGTTTAAAGACACATTATTTCATATCTATTGTCGATTCATTAACATTGAAGTCATGGTCAACAACACTAGCACTGATGCCTGAACTAAGCTTATCTAACATTTGTCTGTTAGGTACATTTACAGTCTTCTTGCCCTTAGGAGCACTAGGCAGTGCTTTAGCACTTGGCACTTGGGGGCCATTTTAAAAAGCAAAATGATCAACAAGCAGCACCAAAATTAAACAAACAAAAAGCTTAAGGCACTCAAGAGACCTCCAAAAGATCATTTGATTAAGCTATGAGACCTTAAATAAGAAAGAAAGCAGAGGTGGCCTTCCACTGGGAATTGGTGGCTAAAATTTTTCACCACTTTACACATGTCCAGGAATAATCTCAAATGTGGTGTATTGATTTTGGGGTTACAAATAAATTTTAGTGAGTTAGTAAGTTAAAAAATTCAGAATCTGCAAATAATGAGGATCTATTATATTATGTTTTGGGTGTTCAGGGAATTTCCTTGGTGTATAATACCATATTTGCACAGAGATATATATTGGATTCATGAAATGAGTCCAGATTGATGCAAGTTTATGTATATAAATATAAAGAATTATGTAAAAACACAACATTCTCAGGATGCTCCAAGTAAATATACAGTAAGTCCCCTACATACTAATGAGTTCTGTTTTGAGAGCACGTTGGTAAGTCCAATTTGTTCATAAGTCTGACAATTTGTTCGTAAGTTAGCCTAAGTACCCAGCTAACACAATTGGTTGTACAGTGCCAACTACATCACTGCTGGTTTTACACTTGGCTTCCAGACATTCTGTACTTCAAATAGATACTGTACTACTGTACTCTATAGAGTACTATAAAGTACACAAAAGCACAACCACTTCTGCATGTGACAATGTACGCCAGACAAGTGAACTAACTTTACATGATTGGACATGCTAACGTGTGTTTGCATCTTTGAAAGTTTGCAACTTGAAGGTTCCTATGTAGGGGACTTACTGTAACTAAAATTTGTTGGCTCCTAACTTAATTGTGTGATAGGCAGTATACTGAGAACTTCCTGCATACTGTACATATGCTGTCTCCTATATAGAGGCTCAGTGTGGTAAAGTCATTATTGAAGTTCATACCTCTAGTAGGTGCTTAGAATGCACAATTTTTGGTCTTAATGGTAATTTTTAATTAGTAGGCATTCCTGTGTCCAAAATTTTTAAAAGCTTTTGTTAATTTTCATATTCTAATCTTTGCTATTATTTTCTATAAAAATGTTTTACATTTGTTTTGCAATTTTGTCCTTATATTTATTTTACATTTATGTTTGATGTAGATTTCTTTTCTTATCTGTATATAATTAGTACTTAATACTAGGAGAA
>CAUYQG010204035.1:0-12345 GCA_963574415.1 Tarsius wallacei | reverse complement strand
TGCTGGAGTTGCAGGCATGATCCACCATTTAGAATGCCAGATCTTTTAACTTATTAGGATGACTAAAATCCTTGCCGGTTGGACTCTGGGCCCACTAGTTTGTGAGCCACCCCGCCAGGCTGCCCCATGGACCCCACGTGGGCATCTAGGCAGGCGGAGAATCTTAAAGACCAAGGCAACACTGGCTTCCTTCGGTGGCTGCAGAGAAATGAAAGAAGGAAGCCCTTGTGGCTCTTGAGGTGACGTCCTCAAGGTGGTGTCCAGGCTCCTCGTCCTCCCCGGCCACCCGTCATTGTCGAGAAGGCGAAACTGCCGGGCCACGCGGGAAATCTCGGGCGGACAAGCCATGAGGCCACGTCCTGGGAGCGGTCCTGAGGGTTTCCCGGCATCCTGGGAGCCAGTGGACTCCCAGCGTGTGCGGTGACGTCCCAGAGCCCACCCGCTGTAAACAGTGCAGCTTCGTCCTAGGATCCCACACGAAACCCCACATGGACCAGCCGCTCCTCCTCAGGGGATGCAGCAGGGGCTGCAGGTACTTCCAGAAGGCAGCAGGCATTTTGATGTGCTGAGGAAGCCCGAGCCTCGGGTCAGGGCTCGCCTCACATCTGTGTGCGAGTGCAGGCCATTGCCAAGAGACCCTCGTTCAAGCCTCTCCTCTGCACACTTGCCCTCCATCAGTGACTCGGCACTGAGGTGCTGAAATTGTCTTGCACACATGCCCGTTTGCACTGCAGGCTTTCTGGCTGCTCATGCTGGGTCTGCGTCTGGGTCACTATGCTCTTGGGGAGGCAGCAATGCAGGCCAGGAACATTTCTCACAAGGTCGTCAGGATGTCAGGGCCAGGGCAGGAGGTGCTTCTCCAGAGGAAGTGCTTCCAGGGGACATTGGAAACCTGCACGGCCCGGGCCCCCGGGGCTTGAGATGGCAGGAGGAGAACGGGCCAGGAAGACATTGTGGCTTTCCACCAGGGGCCCTCAAGACGGCCCTGCGGCTGCTGGCATGGACAAACCCCGTGGTGAACTCGGGCAGCTATACCCGAGAGGTCCATGGACTCCAAATCCTTGCTGGCCACTCTCGGGCTTCTGTGTCTCAGAGAGGAAGAACTGGATGACCCCCGGAGGCACAGAGGCTTCCTTGGGCGGGTCCCCAGGCCTGAGCCCGGCCCGAAGGACACAGCGCAGAGAGGCTGCCCCGGCTCTGGGAGTGCAGGCTCCGTCCTTCACAGTCAAGGGTGGGCGGGCTCCGGCCTACATAGGGTAGGCAAGGGTGGGGGGCTCTCCCCACCTTCCCAGGACCCACGTGCCCCCTCTCACGCCATCTTCTCGATCTCACTCCTCAGGGGACAGTTTCCTAGAAAAACCCTCTGTGTGCAGTTTGAATCATCAGGCCATTTGCTGGAAGTCTTGCAGGGTGGCCAGCGCCTGGCACAGCAGCTGAGCTGACAGGTTATAGTGTGGTTAGTGGAAGCTCCGTGTGGACAGGGCCGTGGCTTGGTCCCCTTATGTCCCAGAGCCCGGACAGTTCCAGGCCACAGTAGATGTTCAGTCTTCACTGCACCAAGCACTCAGAGTGAAATGTCAGGAAGCCAGCATGCTTGGTCACATTAGAGGGGAACAGAGATTCCGCTGGGTGTGCAGGATCACACCTGGAAGCCCAGGAGCGTCTGAGTGGGTGGGGAGCAGCACTGGCCACCGGCTGGGCGGCTCAGGACAGAGCAGGAAAGCCTGGGAGGTTATCGCCCAAATGACAGACAACAGGGACAGGGGATGGCTGAACAGACGAACCTAACCCAGAGAAGGAGCGGCTTTACCACTCTGGTGCCAAATTAGAAAATCCACGTAGGGTTGGGAATAATTCACGTGTGTGTCACTGGAGCAGGTCCCCAGAGAAGCACACCCCATCGTCAGTCAGACGGAGAAACAGGACGCCCCACCCAGAGCCCCTGTCCCAGCGGCTCCCCACCCTCTGTGGTGCCTGTGCTTCTGACTCCTAACAGCAGACCGGGTTTGCCTGCCCTTGAACTTCATATAAAAGCACACACCCGGCGGGTCTTCTCTGCGTGCAGTGTCCTGCTCGGCCTTTGCTGGCCTGTCCCTGCAGCCACGTGCAGGATGGCAGGTGTGTCCCGGCGGGTGTAGGGTGCCCCAGCACCCTCTGCACCGCACAGATCCCCTGCATGCTCCGTGGAGCTGCTGTGAAGCAGGCCGCTGCACCTGCTTTTTGCCTGTCTCCTGGTGAGCGCACTCATTCCTGTGACTGGAAACTGGTGCCCACATCACAGAGTGTGTCTGCTCAGCCCCAGGGATCCTGCAAGACAGTGTCTACAGGCCTTGCTCCGGTGCACGCCCTCCGAGTAGCACATAAGGGTTTCATCTGCTCCAACTCCCCGCCAGCCATAGGCATCGTCTTTTTCATTTCAGTTGCTCTGGGGGTGTGTGGTTTTCTCTTTGCAGTTCTCGGTGCCTAGGAAGGCCCAGCCCTCTCATACATTCCTTGGCGAGGCTCTTTTGCAAAGTGCCTCTTCATGCTCTTGTGTGTACTTTTCTCCTGGGTGGTCTTTTTCTTGTTGCCTTGCAAAAACTCTTTATGTGTTCTGGATCTGAGCGCTTTGTCAGATTATTACACACATCTTTGGGGGGTTATTTTAAACAACAACTCACCTGTAGTGATTCCAAAAACGGAAACTGTCAGTAGATGTTTACTGATGGAAAGCGGAAAGTGTCCCAGGTCATGAGATATTTCAAAAGAAGGAACAAAACGAGGTAGGGCAGCTTGACTCCGGAGAGTGAAGGAGACAGGAGACTCAAGCCGAGACTTCCAGTCAAGGACAAGAGTCATTCATTCATTCAGCAACTCGGCCTGTGCAGAAGCTCTGCGTTTCGCCTCGTGCCTGGCTCTCCCCATCCCCATGCCTTTCTTCTGGGCGCCCCTGTGTGTTCATGAGGAAGCTCCTTGTAGCTGATAG
The DNA here is from genome assembly GCA_963574415.1 of Tarsius wallacei. NCBI lineage: Eukaryota > Metazoa > Chordata > Mammalia > Primates > Tarsiidae > Tarsius > Tarsius wallacei. The sequence goes on along the minus strand of CAUYQG010204035.1, from coordinate 9,380 downwards.
CTGACAAGTCCTCCCTCTTCTGGACATTGGCCTTGGCCACGAACTCATGGCCAAGTCCTCAAGAGCAAATACAGCAAAACCAAAAATCGGCATGTGGGACCCGATCGATCGCAAGAGCCTCTGCACGGCGAGAGAAGCCATCCACAGAGAAGACAGATAGCCTGCAGGCCGGGAGGACATAGTCACAAGCTGTGCCTCCAACAGACGGCTGGCATCCAGACTCTGTAAGGAACTGAAGCAAATCGACAGGAAAAAACTCCATCAGAAAGTGGGCAGAGGATGCAAGCAGACTCCTCTCAAAGGGAGACACCCAGGCGCCAACGAGCATGAGAAAATGCCGGACATAGCAAAACATCAGAGGAATGCAAATCAAAACCACAAGAGATACCATCTCACACCAGCCAGATGACTCCTGAGAATAAGTCAAAAGACAGCCAGTGCTGGCGAGGCTGCAGAGAAAAGGGCAGTATGGGCAGTGCTGGTGGGAATGTTGGCTAGCTCAGCCCCGTGGAGAGCAGTCTGGAGATTTCTCAAAAACAGAGTTACCATTTGACCCAGCCATCTGCCCAAAGGAGCACAAACGGTGCTCTGGAAAGATCCCGCTCTCAGGTGTGTATCCCCGTGCTCTTCACCACAGCAAAGCCGGGAGCCAACTCAGGTGACCATCCATGGTGGACAGAATAAGGCCAATGTGGCACACCAGGGAGCACAGCCGGGACCGAGAATGAACTGACGTCCTTGGCAGCAACACGGATGCAGCCGAGGCCATGTTCTAAGAGAGTTAACACAGGACAGAAAGTCAAATGCCGCATGCTCTCACTTATCGCCGGGAGCTAGACCCTGGGCACACACGGGCAAAGGGTGGGGGCAGCAGTCCTGGGGGCTCCGGGCGGAGGGAGAGGACAAGGGTCAAAAGCCACCCATCGAGTGCCGTGCTCACCTCCTGGGTGGTGGGCTCAGTGGAAGCCCAAACCTCACCATGATGCAAGGCGCCCATGTACCAAGCCTGCAGTGGCCCCCTTGAACCTACACTAATAGCAAAAATAGCTGCATTCTAGGCACCAGCCCAAGCCTTTCCTCCAAATTGTCAATAACTATATGAGGTAGATACCACTCTTATTCTCTTTCCTTGAACTTAGCCAAGGCCATGTTAGTAATGGCAGTGCCAGGACTCAAATCCAGGCAGACTTCCCAGGAGCCGCATCTAACGGTTGCGGCCCTGCACATGGTGCCCTGGAGCCCAGGACACCCGTGGGGCTTCCTTTTTCAATTCCAGCCAAGTGCAGCCTCCTCCAATGCACAAGGCCTTCTTCGGTTGTGAACTTGAGGAGGAAGCAGGCTGAGAGGGCTCGGGAGGAAGGGGCAGATGGGGAGAGGCTGTGGGCACTGGTCGGGGGACACACGCCCAGGTCAGGCTCCCTGTGACTCTGGGGCGCTGGGTGGGCATGGGCAGACACACCTCCCTGCTGCTCCAGTGTGGGGGTGGCGGATCAGGGGACGAGAGTTGTCTGTTTTCAGCAGGCTCGCTCAACCTAGGGCACAATCAATGCACACGTGAGGGGTGCCAGGCACTGTGCTGTGAGCCTAGGCAATGAGGCAGTTGAGAGGGACACCCTGTCATGATCAGAGAGCCATCTGCACTTGTACACCACTCAGTCATATAACGGAAACCCACGGGGCATCTGTGACATGCCAGGGACTGTTCCAGGGACACACTCTGTGCTCCTGCAGAGCTGCTGTAGAGGGAATGAATGAATGAGAACATGAGTGAACGAAGCTCCTGGCCCCCTTCCTCTCGTCCTGCACCTTGTGTGGTGCTCGTCATCTCTGGCCTGTTTCTAGGCGGCCTCACCAGACGCCCCCTCTCACACCCTGCACTCGCAGCCAACACGTTCACAGACGCCCTGCTCATTTGTGGCCACGTGGCGCATGCGGACGCCACCTGTCCAGCTGGCCACGTGGCCAAGACCGTCTGCACCTGGCTCTTGGGCTCAGCCTCCCTCCCCATGCATTCACGTACTCTGCTTGCTCCAGAGGCTTGCTCATTACCTAGCATATGCACGACTTAAATTCCAGTTCTCTAATCAGTGTGTAAGGACATGCAATCTTCTCTTCCAAAAAGAAGTCCACTTAGATGAGTCCTACCCCGAGCATAATTCATGCTAGCTACTTTTGTTTTTGTTTTTGTTTTGAGTAAGAAACGTGGGTCCAAGAACCCCTCCTTGGCAAAACATTCCAATAGCAACAAACAGGTACTTGTTAAAAGTAGGAGGAAATATGATTGCCTTAGTTTATTTGGGATTTGGAAGTAATGTTGTATTTTGGGATGTAACCAATTCCCAAAGTGCTATAGTGAATGAGTGCATGAGAACATGAATGAACGACACTCACGGCCCCCTTCCTCTTGTCCCGTGCCTCATGTGACGCTCTTTTCTAGGCAGCCTCTCCCAGACTGGGAAGAAATGACAAAATCGCACAGCCTGAAAGAGACGACGTCTCGGACCAGCCCTGATTCAGGGTGACGTCTTGCCCAGCGAACCCCAATCTACGGGGCTTCCCCCCTCGTTCACAGATCATACGCGCCTTGAACTAGGACAGTGATGAAGACGGGGGAAGGGGCGTTTCTCAGGATGGACCTTTGCAAGATTTTAAAACCAGATCACTTCGGAACTTGAGTGCGTGTGATGATTCATATTTTGAAGGTTCATCAGCGCCGTGGGAACATAGGAAGTGCTGAGTCGACGTGGCCCACAGTCTTCCCATCAGAGGCTGGGGGCGGGGGGGCTGGCGAGATCAGGACGCACAACGCTTCCAGTGCGCATTCATAAAAGTTGTGCTTTAAAATAGTATTGACCTCTGCAGGTGATGGTGAGAAGCAGTCCTGTGCCGATGAGCGGCTGTGGTCAAACATTCGCTGACGTTAGTTCACAGCCTCTCTGGTGGTCTAAGTGGGTGGGAGCTGTGACTCCTGCCCCCGATTTCCTGCCAAATAATAATCTAAATTAGACCCGAAAGGACCCATGGAGTTTTAAACATCCGTGGCGGCGAGGGCAGCGTCACGGGCCAGCGACATGCTCTGCTGTGCCGGAGAGAGAGGGGCGGCCCAGACGTGCTGTCCTTGGCCTCCATGTTGGTGTCCATCTCGGTGCGAGAAGGGAGGAAAACGTGCCAGTGTGTGGCCGCACTCCTGCGGGAAGAGTCTTCCCCTGAAGACCCGCGGCAGTACTGATGGCCAGACGTGGCCCTCAGCAGGAAGGGAAAGTGACAGCGGTTGACGGGTGTCTTTGTGGCAGCTGTGGCAGGAGAGGTGGGTGCAGACGTCACTCTGGGCACTGTGGGGGTCACCTTGGAGCAGGGCGGGAGGCGAAGGCGGCTGAGGTTGAAAGCCCACCCCCAGCTGTGCCTGCCACCAGTGCCTGGGTGCCCAGCCTGGCCATCCTGGGGGCATCACCTGCTCCTCATGATCTCAGGAGGATACGGGGGCTCTGGTCTCATTCCCTAGGCCCGCGGGGCACTCACTCACACCAGGGAAAAGGTGACTGGCGACAACCTAACTCACACATCTCCTGAAGTAGCTGGGTATGAACTGGCCACACCAGACCTCAGGGAGAAGCCTGGGAAGCGTCATCCAAGGTGTGAGCACCGACCCATTCCCGGAAAGCATGAGGTCATGCTCAAGATGCTAATTCTTCCCAGATTCGTCTTTACGTGAAAACCCAATAAAAATTCGGCTGCATTTTCCAGGAACTCGACAGGTTGATTATTCACAGTATGTGAAATACGCACGGGAGGCCCATGAAGAGCCAGGCCAGCCTGAGAAGGTGGAGCAGGGACAGGGGGATGCCTGTCCAGATGTGAAGACACTCCTCAGTCACTACAGATGGTCTCAGGCTCAGAGACCGGAGTTTAAGTGGCGCTTACACGAGGGGCCCCAAAACCCGAGTCATCTTGTGGAGGGTGGGCCCTTGTGACACAGGCTTCCCCCGCCCGCCAGGTGAGTGTTCTAGGAACCCATCGGCATCCGTGGACCAGCAGGCATTGCGGTGAGAGGCTGTGTCTGGCTGCGGGGACTCTTTCTGGAGATGCTTTCAACGCGTTTGCCCAGTTCATTGTGGTGATTTATGAGCACACCAGCCCACACCACACTGAGTGTTCAGCGGTTTTTGACCAGAACAGTATGACCCCTGAGCCCCACCCGCCCATCACCCCAAACGACTTTTTCTGTTTCCCCGGATGAAAAAATCCCCCAAAGGAAACGTTTTGACCATGTGAAACAAAAAATTGGCAGAAACACTCAAAGGCATCAAAATTAATGAGTTCAAAAACGGTTTTGAGCAGTGGAAAAAGCGTCTCGATAGCAGTATTGCTTCAAATGGAAAGTACTTTGAAGGTGACTGAAGTGTAAACATGTAGGAATAAAGACACAATTTTTTATAAATATAATTAGTTTGTTATGTCTGCTGCGTTAATTAACAAGCCTTTGGAGGTAGCATAAGTACTTGTATGAGAGGGGAGGAGGACTGAGCCTAGCAGCCAGGTAGAGGCGGTCTTGGCCACGGGACAGGCTATACGGGCGGTGTCCCCGTGCGTCACGTGTCCGTAGACGAGTAGGGTAACCGTGAACGTGCATGGCTGCGAGTACGAGGTGAAAGGGGGCGTCTGGTGAGGTCGCCTAGAAAATGGGTCGGAGACAATGAGCTTCACACAGGTGTGGGACAAAAGGAAGGAGGCCCAAGCTTCATTCATTCGTGATCCCATTCATTCATTCATTCCTTCATTAGAACATGAACAAACTGACAGAACAAAACAGAGAACTCAGAGTCAGCTATTTACACACATGGGAATTTCACACATGATGAGGACTCATTGCTTGGGGCTGTGTCAGGAAATGAGTCCATTACTTGGAGAACACTGGACAACTCCCATCATATACAAGCACGCGCGAAGGGCCTGGCTGTGAGAGGTGAGGCTGCGGGAGAGATGGGAGGCCAGACAGAAGGATGGCTTTGCCACTAGAAGCAAGAGGGACTCTGCAACAAAGCCTTGAAACGTGCAGACTGTTCCACGAAAAATAGCGTCTCAGATGATGTCCAATGAAGCTTTCTGTTCAACAAGCCACATAGACACAGTCGGTAAACAGGTCACACGTTGGGAGAAGGAGTTTTTTATGTCCACCAAGGTGGGAGGAGGGCTGGAGGCCAGGAGCTGGAGACCGGCCTGGGCAACATAGCAAGAACTCATCTCTAAAAAAATTACAGAATTAGCCAGACTGGGCGGCATACACCTACAGTGCCAGCTGGTCAGGAGGCTGAGGTGTAGGATTGCCTGAGGCCGGGGGTTGGAGACCGGCCTGGAGTAACAATTCCCAAAATACACAGGGAACTCTTACAAGACACCTGCAGCAGGGCCAGGCCAAGCCCGTGAGAAGAACAACAACCAAAGGGAGTTGTCATTTCACAAAAGGGGGAAACCCAAGGGCTACAAGTGTGTGGAGAATGCAAATTAAAACAACAATGAGACGGCATCTCGGGCCTCCAGAGGCTGGCGAGGCTGCAGCTGGGCAGCGCCGAGCGTGGGTGGGACGGGAGGAAGGGGAGGCAGCCTTGCTCATGGCTGCCACGTTTCCGGACAGCCCGGACAATATCGAGTCCGTGCCAGGCAGCCCAGCCTGAGATCAGCACCTGCTCCCGGGGCACGCTCCCAAATCCCACGAGAAGGAGCGGGATGGAGGTGCTCAGCGGAGGGAGGGACAGGTGGCAGGCGGTGCCCTTCCCTGGGGAGTGACTCAGGCAGGTGTGGGGGCCACACACTCTGGGAGCCATGCCGAGCTGGGGTCACCTGCAGCCACAGGGGTAGACTGCAGGACCATTGTGGAACGAGGCCATGAGGAAGGGAGCCCTGGGAAGCAGACGTCCACACACACCCAGCAGGGATAAACACACTTAGGAAGACACAGCACGTGCCAGAGCCGTGGCCTGTGGTGGGGTGGGGATGGCGGTGGGCGTTGGGTGGTGGGAAGAGTGGTGAGCATGGGATCGCACACACACACATGTGGAAACGTGTGGAGCCATGATTTATGTGTGTACGTTGGGCTGAGGAGTGTGATGAATACAATCCTTTTCACCCATGCTCCAAATGTCTTCTTTCTCCTAGAAGGATGTACGTCTTAAAGAATGAATTGCTGAAGGCTGGGCATGGTGGCCCATGCCCATCATCCCAGCACTTTGGGAGGCAGAGGTGAGAGGACTGCCTGAGCCTGTGGGTTCGAGACCAGCCCGGGCAACTTGGCAAGACCTCGTCTCTACAAAAAATGAGCCTGGCATGGTAGTGCACGCCTGTAGTTCCAGCTACTTGGAAGGCTGAGGCAGAAGGATCGCGGGAGCCCAGCAGGTCGACGCTGGGGTGGCTGTGAGAGTGCTACTGCACTCCAGTCTGGGTGACACAGTGAGACTCCTACCCCCACAAAAAAAAAATAAATAAAAGAATGCATCACTGAAGGCCGGGTGCAGTGGCCCATGCCTGGAATCCCAGCACTTTGGAAGGCCGAGGTGGGAGGGTCACAAGTTGGCTCTCCCTTTCTATGAGAGGAACTGGACAGGGAAGAGTCATCTTCACGCAAACGTCTGTCACAGCCCGGCTTTGTTTTAGAAAAAGGGTATTTTATCTTAATTGATAAATAAAAATTGTATAAAAATGTATGTTGCACGACATGATGTTTTTAAAGCTATGACTTATTTTTAAGTGGACACGTGACAGCTGCACAGATCTGTGGGCGCTGCATGACATCTGATCCACATCTTGTTGCACGTGAGGCCACGGGGCGTTTCGTGTCTCCATCGCTCGCATGTTCACCGTTGCTTTGTGGCGAAAACCTGTAAGGCCGCTGCCAGCTGTTTCGCAGCACACGCTGACTGTCAGGCACAGCCATCCACGTGCGGCCGGACCCGAGGCTTACTCCCCGCAGCTGTCGCTGTGTCCCCGCTGGCCAACCTCCCGGTCCTCCTTCCCGCCCCCATCTCCTTCCCAGGCTCACTCTCTGCCCCGGGGACCGACGGCTGATTTAGAGCCTACATCTGAGGGAGGCCATGCAGCGTCTGTCTCTGGGCTGGCTCACCAGTTAACTTGGCGTCCTGCAGGTGACACGCTTTCCCTCCTCTTACAGGGCTGAGCCGTGCCCTGTGGTGTGAGGATGCCGCGTTCCTTTACCCATCCGTCCACTTTTGGACACATAGGCTGACTCCATGCGTGTGTTGGTGTGTGCACACATTGTGCGATGGCTAAATGCAGCAGCTGACCTGCATGCTATCTCACATACTCACCGAATTTTGTGTGTTCTGGGAACACGTAACAGCGATTTTGAAACAGTCTATTGCTATCAGCTGTAGCCACTGTGACTCACAGTAGACCTCTTGGCCTATTCCTCTTGGTTCCTGACTTTATGGCCTCTGACTCCCCACTCCCTGTCAGCCCTGGTGCCCACCATCTCTCTCTTCCCCGAAGTCTCCAGATCCCCGCGTCCATGTGGCCACGTGGGTCCATCCATCCTCTCCTTGTCCTGCCTCGTCCTCTGAGGGCCTCGTCCTCTGAGGGCCACCTTCTGAGATGCTGTGTCCCTGCGGGCACCTCACTCAGGTGTGCGCCCCTCACGGACCCAGGTCTGCAGAGACCCGTGTCCCTCCTCCCAGGGCAGTGGCCTCCTGCTCTGGACTGGTTGTGAGCAGGAGACGCGGACCCAACCCATTTGCACTCATTCACGTTCCTTCCTGGCCACAGGCTCACCGGGAGCTGCTCCTGCCCCCACCCAAGGGCTCCTGCTCAGGGGCTGTCCAGGATTCAGCGCATGACTAAGCACTGGCAGCACAGAGCCACTGCATTCCTGGGTTCTCTTCAGACATCCACACGTGTGCAATAAAAGTGTTCTCGGGTCATTTGGAGATAGTATTTTGAGCCGTGTCTGTTTGGAATTAGTCAGGTAAAGTTTCAAGATGAATTACGGATCCACGGTGTTCTTTGATTTTTTAAAAAGCTTGCACGTTGAGAAAAACGGTGGTCAGACTGTTCAGCCTGAGAGCTTCCAAACGTAAATGACTGGTGGTGATAATTCAGTGAATACAATCTGAAGATATATTTGCTTCTATCATTGCTGTTATGATCACTTGAAAATAGTCCCAGAGTGGGAAGGAACCAATACTTGGAGCAGCCAAGACCGCTACTTTGAAAACATAAGTCTGGCTTAGGATTTAGCATGTTAAACAATGAGGCACAATTATTTTAAAGACTGGAATGATCTCCCAGGCCGCACAACCATTTACTTTACAGCAGAGGACACGGGACACACGTCCCTTATTTCTGGTCACCTCCAGTGAGATAAGCATCTCTGAAGCGGGCGGGAAGATGCGTCCGTGACCAAAACGCTTACTCAGTGAAAGATCAAAGGGCATCATACCCAACCTGGACTCTACCAAGACAAAGCAGCTGCTTTCTTTGAAAAATGCATAGGGCTAGGAAATTTCTGGGATTTGTCTGAGAAAGCACCTCGGGGCCTCGTTGTGACGTGGTCGGGAAGCCTTGCCGGCAAGGTGGAAGGCTGGAGGTGGCGTTTTGTGGCCTCCTGCGGTGGTTAGGTGTTCTCAGAAGACTCTGCTGGAAATTAGATAACTGCTGATGTCACATTCCTCACGTAAAAAAACTTTCGGTGTCCCGGGGCTATAAAAGCCATGGCTGCTCCCTCCCCGGCACACGCCGCCACCGGAGCAGGTAGGTGCCTGGCGAGCTCGGGCCGCTGGTCCTGTGGAGAGGGGGCCCGGCTTGCTTGCGCCCTCACGCCATCCTCGTCTCTTGCTTTCTTGACGCCAGGTTCTCCTTTGCCAGCCGCCAGCACCCCGACAGCCACGTCTATGATGGCCGCCCTGCAGAAGTCCGTGAGCTCTTCCGTCCAGGGGACGCTGGCCGCCGGCTGCCTCCTCCTCCTTGTCGCCCTGTGGATGCAGGGAACAGCTGCAGCACCCGTGGGCCCACACTGCAGCCTGGACAGGTCCAACTTCCAGCAGCCGTATATCACCAACCGGACCTTCATGCTGGCACAGGAGGTAGGCACGGGGCCCTCATGGAGGGTGGGCACAGTCTGCTGACCAACTGGGAGCCTGACAGTGCCCGAGCCTGTCCCCCACTCTTCTGACACCTCCAGGGCTTGAGCCTATCCCCAGCACTCCGGCACCTCCAGGGCCATCCTCAACCATGCAGGGAGATGGTTTCCTGTGTCTCTTACGAGACCAGGACTACGGTCTTCCAGAGACATCCGTTGAGTCTCATCCAAGGGTGAGTCATTCCAGTCTTTAAAATAATTGTGCCTCATTGTTTAACATGCTAAATCCTAAGCC
>CAUYQG010204033.1:0-40016 GCA_963574415.1 Tarsius wallacei | reverse complement strand
CACCCCACCCCCCACCCCCACCGCCCGTGGCAGTCGGCCCACACATTCATAAGCAAATCCAGTAAAAGGAAAGCATGAGTCAAACCCAGATGGAGGAGTGTTCTTCAAAATACCTGACCAGGACTCTTTGAGAGTATCAAGGTCATGAAAGACAGGAAAGACTAAGGAGTTGTCACAGGTCAGAGCAGGCTAAGGAGACATGACAACTCAGTGCACCATGGGGTCCTGGATGGAATCCTGGACCAGAAGCAGGATATTTGTGAGATAGGTGTTGCCAAGTCTTCAGTTTAATCAACAGTACTATGCTAATGTTAACTTCATTTGGATGATTATCCTGTGGTTATGTGAGCTGTTAACCTCAGGGGAAGCAGGATGAGGGATATACGGGAACTCTGTACAACTCTTCTGTGCATCTAGAATTATTTCAATATAAAAAGCCTTTTTTTCCTAAGCTAAATAACCCCCCCGGCCCGCGCAATAAATAAATAAATATTCTTTGGTGAAAAGGTTGGAAGTGACTGGTGTAGATGAAGGAACATGAGAGTAGAAAGGAACTTAGTGCATCTGCAAGCCACACTTTCATTTCAGAGTGGGTTAACTGAGGCCCAGAGAGTGCTGGCTGCTGGAGGGACAGGTCTAGAACCCAGGTTTCCTGACTCATAATGTGCCACTTCCTGCATCCCACCCCGTCTCTGCTCCAGGGTTGGATTGTCCTATAACTGTTCTGATAATGCTGTTTCTGCTTTGCATGTTTTTAAGTAGATTTCATAGTCTTGGTTAAACATCGTGTTGAGTCACATACCACCCGTGTTCCCTGTTGTGGGTGTCTGCTTTCATCGTTTCTACCCTCCCGGTGGTGGCTTATATATCCATCTTATTCTCTTCAGCAGAAGCTGGAGACCAGCAAAAGGCCTCCATCTGGGACTTCCACGGCCTCCAAGAGCACCTCCCCAACCCTCACACCCTCCCCTTCTCCCAAAGGGCACACCGCAGAATCCTCGGTGTCCTCCTCCTCATCCCATCGGCAGTCCAAGAGCAGCGGGGGCTCCAGCAGTGGCACTATCACGGATGAGGGTGAGTCCCCGGGGTCCTGAAACACACCTGTTCCTCTCACCATGGTGACCTGGCAGCACTGAGCCTCAAGGTGCCCTTAATTGCTGTAACCATTCTAGGTGAGGTTTTTAAAAATTTTACAACCAACCAACAAACATGTCTCTCCCCTTCCCTGATTCTACCTTGCATTTTGGACTATGCCGGAGATAAGGTGAGTTCACTCAAATAGTTTTTGAATATAGGTGAGTTTTGTTTATAGGCACAAACATATACCTATGGAAATGTTTCTCCAACACTGAGTTATTTTCTTTCCCTGTATGAATCAGGATTCTTTTAGTTGCAAGTGAAGGAGTCTCTCCACTCAAACTGGTTCAGGGGGAGAAAAATCCGTAATTCATTGGCTTATGTGAAAGAAGTGTCTAGAGTGTGCTTCAGGCATGTCTGGATCCAGGTGCTTGGGAGCACTTCTCTCCATAGCTCAGGTAGGTCCTCTCCAGCTGGTGGCAAGCAGCTTCAGGCTGACTGGGACCTCCTGCTAATTTTGCAACCCCAGCTATTTTCTCAGCAGGTCCAGCAAAATCCCAAGGGTGAAAGTCATTGGCTTGGCAGTATCTATAATGACTTTGTCATTTGCCCATCCTTGACCATCTCTGTGCCCACAGAGGTGAGTGAGTTGGCTGGCTAGGCCCAGGTCAGTTGTCTACTCTGGAGCTGGAGCCAGAGTCTGTCCTACTGACATTTGTGGATTACAAGTAGAAGAGAAGTGACTCCTCAGAGAAAAACAGAAATGCTGTTTGGATATGGGCAAGCAAATGCAAAGGATGGCCACTGCAACCAGGAGAAGCTTGTGACTGACTCGTCCTGTGGGAATACTGGGGGGAGGAGGATGGAGCAGATGGCAGGGCAGGAGTGGAGGCTTTGCACTGAGGCAGGCAGGCCCAGGGGAGAGAAAGCAAGATGAAGAAAAGAATCCCATCCTTCAAAGCTGCCCTCTGGTGGCTCCTAGGAGCTGGGAGGGGGAGAGAGGCAGGGAGCTTTGGTGAGACATGGGGCCCAGGCAGGTGCAGATCAAGGAGTGTAAATCAGAGAGGCGGAACGTTTGTTGTGTGTATGGTCCTCGCAAACACATTTGCAGGCAGCTCGTGGCAGCTGCTGGGGAGGAAGGTGCTGGGCAGGTTCTGCCGAGCAAGATAAGTTAGAATCTGCTGCACAGGCCGAGTCTGTCCCTGGCTGATAAATGCCCACTGCTGTTGGTATCCTCTTTATTTGAGGGCCACTTTTATTGTTTTGGAATATCCAGTGCGGTCATTTGTAAAGGCTGCAGAGATCCACCAGCAACCTCACTCCTTCCTAACCATATTTTCTAGGTGGAGTCTTGAGTTCCCCACTTGTGGATTCTCCCAGCTCTGAGGTTTTCAGGAATCTAAGTGCCTAGAGGTTCAGTTAGGTATTCTTGTCTTGTCGGACAGCAGGTGTCTGAGTGGACTGCCTGTGCTTGCTTTTTCCCTCTTGTTCATTGCAAAAAAAGATCTACAAAGCCCCAATTGGGATAAAACAGAAGAAGAAGAAAGCCAGCAGTGGTTTATTTTTAAGTTAATTTATCTGGTTTAGGAAACCAGATTTTCCCTTTAGGAGTTCCTGGGTCATGAGACAGTGAGACCTTTGCTCTGTGGGTATAAGATGGCTACAGGCCAGGAACTGCAATCCATCCCAAACAGCTCTTCTCTACGATGTGTTTCTGGGAAACATGGGGCTCCAGCTGAGGACACATGCAGGTTTTCCCCCACCCCAGCTGTCCACCTGTGTCCCCCTCTCTGGACTCCTGCTGGAGGCAGCAAGGCCTTGATGACATCACCTTCTAAACCTCACGCTGTTTTAGGAAGGCTTCTTGGGTGGTTACCAGGTGCCGTAACCTGTGCGGTGTTGGTTTAATATTTAACAGGCCAACACAGGGTTGATGTAACACAAGGTGAGATCAAAACAGTCCTGGGCTTGCCCAGAGGGGAAGGGTGTGGTGGGTAGGCAGCTCAGAACCACCTCCATCCTCATCCATAGGAGCATAGCTTGGATCTGCTCTCCGTGTTGGGGCCTCTTGTGGAATTTCATTTGAAGTAAGATTGCCACTACTTGATGAACATTTGAAGACCACTTTTTAAAAATACATTTTACCAAATTCTAAAATATGTTTTGTTGTGTTTTTTTTCCCCACATCTTTCCCTTTGAAGATGAACTTACTGGAATCCTTAAGAAATTATCACTTGAGAAATATCAGCCCATTTTTGAGGAACAAGAGGTAAGGATATTCTTTCTGAATGTCAATTTAAATCTTACTGTTGAAAAAAACTTTGTCGAAATATATAGGTTTTCATTTGCAAGCCTAGATTGATTTCTTTCAGTGAGACAGCTGAGGAAATAGAATTCATGTTTGGCACATTTTGTTGAGTTTGTTACAGTGAAATTCTGGGGACCTTGTGGCTGGCTTTGTTAGAGTAGAATTTTGTAATGTTGAACACTGCGCTCTCTAAAAAAGTTTACATCTGTCTTGAAAACCGTTTTGTTGTGGGGAGTTGACTGCCAGGCTTATAGGTTTAAAGCAAATCCTGAGGAGTCTGTGCTCTGTGTCTGGATGTGGAGGCTGTGGTGATCTGAGAGAGTTCCGATTTGCTTAAGCATTTGGATTCACATTTTCAAAAATCACTGTTCCACTGCCTGGCAGATCCTTAAAATGTTAAGCACATGACCCAGCAATGCCACTCCCAGGTATATCCGCAAGAGAAATGAAGGTATACATCCACACAAAAACTTGTACACAGATATTCAAGGTATTATTCATCATAGCCCCAAAGTGGAGACAATTTGCATGTGGTACCTCTATTCAATGAAATGTTATTCAACCATAATAATAATGAAATACTGACACATGTTGCATGACCGAATCTTGAAAATGTCACAGTAAGTGAAATAAACCAATCATAGAAGGCCACATATGGTATGCTTTCATTTCTATGGAATGTCTAGAATAGGCAAATCTATAGAAACAGAAAGTAGATCATCAGTGGTTGCCAAGCAGTGGAGGGAGGGGAGAATCAGAGTGCCTGCTAGTGGGCACAGTGTTTCTTCTTGGAGTGATGAAAATGTTCTAAACTTGAGTGTGGTGATGGTTGTGCAATTTTGTGACTGTATTAAAAAAACATTGAATTGTGTACTTTAAATAGGTGAATTGTATGGTGGGTGAATTATATCTCAGGAAGCTGTTAAAAATGTACTTTTTTAAACAACTAAAACTCCACAGGCCTGCCAGCCACTGGGGTGTAATCACCAGTTTAGAACGTTCTAGTGACCAGCTTGGTACCTGAAAACTGTCATAATTGTAGTAGCAGTCATGGGAATCACTCATTGTCCCCACCAAGCTTGAGGTGCATTTGAGGAGTGTATATTTTAGTTCAAGAAACAAACGGAGTGCAGCGGCTTTCTTCCTCAGTTTGCTTTTCTACTGTATCCAGTCTCTCATTCCTGCCTCTTTGGTGTTTTAATCCAGAGGGTGATCTGTGGCCTGTTAGGAACCAGGCTGCACAGCAGGAGGTGAGCAGTGGATGAGCAGAGCTCTGTCTTCTGTCAGATCAGTGGTGGCATTAGATTCTTACAGGAGCACAAGCCCCATTGTGTACTGTGCATGGGAAGGATCTAGGTTGCATGCTCCTTCTGAGAATCTAATGCCTAATGATCCATTCCCCCAGTCCCCCATCTGTAGAAAAATTGTCTTCCTCGAAACTGGTCCCTGATGCCAGAAAGGTTGGGAACCACTGTCTTAAGTCAGAGACACCTTGCGCATCACTTACCAGCAACCTGACTACACTTTTTTTGTGAAATAGTGAAAAACGAACCACTTCATATTAAATAGTATAGCATTGGAACCAATTATTTTATTGTAATGATATTTGGCTTATAATGGAATTTTGAACATTGAGGAACTTATTTATGACAAAAAAATCAAAATTGTATATCTTATATTTTTCTAACATGTGGTTACGTGTGAAACAGTCCCCAACATGGAATGCAGGTTCATTAATACATGTTGTGCAATAGTAATTTGTTTGACACCTTCCACCTGATGTTTTTCTATTCAAGCAGACAATGCACTCTCGTTTTCCTTCTCCCACATTAATAATATGTAATTTATTGTCCAGTCTGTTGTTCTAAGATGATGTGGGAGGACACACTTGTGATTTCTGAAAACCACTTCTCTACTGATTAATCATATCTCAGTATATATTCCATCTCTTTACTTGCTTTTGCATATAATTTGAATGGAAAACTTCAAGAATACATACATTTTTTAAAAATGTGTGCTTGCATAAGTTTGTCATTTATAATCACCAGCAATCTCTTTATGTCCCCTGAAAGGGGACATCTGAGAGGTTTGCTAGATTTACCATGTCCCTCAGAGGGGACATCCAAGTGCAAAGGGTTAAACTTCAGCAGCCATTTTTCTTATCTCCAAGCATTGTTTTCTGATTGCCATGTCTGCCTGCTGCTGTTTTACATGTTCTGTTTCCTCTTGGGGTGTACAGAGAGCACATCTCAAAGTCTACTTCTGCTTCTTGAGGTACCTTTGTCTCTGGTCGAGAAGGCAACATTTGTCCTGGTTTCTTGGCTTTTTTGCCACCTTTTCAGCTGGCATGTCTGGAGGCTCACCTGTCATCTATCATTCAGAGGTTGCTGCTGCTGTCCAGTGTCGGGAACTGATGTTGCCCCAGCTTTGGGAATGTTAAAGGGAAGGGGAAAGACAGGCCATGCAGATTTGCTCTAGCTGTAGCTTTAACTCTTCTGCCTCGAAGTCTCTGTAGCCTCTGGGCTCAGGGTAGAGCCACAGTCTGAGGAGGTGCCTTGGGGAGAGCTGGAGGCCACTGGCTGGAGGATTTCTCTGTGTGAGGGTTGCGTGAGATTAGCCATTCAGCGCCCTGGACTCTACCTGACACAAGTGCCTGCGCTTGCTAGGAGCCAAGCTCAGCATCTCCTCTTTTTACGTAGTTTCTCTCCAGGAAGCTTATCAACTGGTTCACTCTATGGAATGGGGGGGGGGGTTCACCCTCTCTGTGAACCCACAGCCCAGTGTTTCCCTTGGAGGCTTTAGTAGGACTAAGATTTTGGTCCCACTAATTACCCTCCACCCCTGTCTCTGGACACAGTCCCCACAGCTACAGAGTGCTTCTTAGACCCCCACAGAAACTCCATGATGTATCTGGCACTGGAATAGCACTCTTACCTGGTTTCTAGCACTGGTGAAAAATTTCTCCTTGTTAATATATGCTTGTAGTCATCAGTGAAAATTTGGAAGAGGGACGAAGTTAATATGTGCTCTCATCTTGCCATATTGAAACTGTAGGCTAATACTTTTTAATCTTTTACCTGTATTAGGATAGATTTGATTTGTCTACATGTATTGGAACAAAAAAAAATATGGTGTGTTAAACAAAATACAAGGTTATCTTTCCCACAGAAAGTTTGGAAGTGAGTAATGTAGGCTCCTTCGGCTCTTGGGTTCGCCAACACTGGGGTGTGTGGCTGGTGTCCTCAGAGTCCACATTCCACAGCAGGACAGGGAGGAGAGTGCGATGAACACATTCCCTGCTATGTAAGGAGACTTCCCAAAAGTGCCACATGCCTTATATCTCACTGGCCAGGCATTTGTTACCTGACATACCTATCTGCAAGGGAAATTCAGAAATACAGTATCTTAGCTGTGTGGAAATGTGTCCAGCTGCAACTGAGATTCTGTTACTTAAAAGAAGAAAATGGGCATGGATATTGAAAGGACACTGGGCTGTGTCTACTTTGTCCTTGCTAACCCTTCTCAAGTACTCACGGGAGGGAAATTCATCCTCTAGTGTGCTCCACCTAAAATGAGCCACGAGGGTTGACATCCCCCAGGGTTGATGGAGGTCAGAGGTTGAGAAGATCAGTGCAGATGGACAGTCAGAAGCAGATTGATTGATGTGGTCATTCATTCAGTCAGCAAACACTACTTGAGTATCTGCCCTCTATCAAGCCCTCTGCCAGAGCCTGGCACTGGGAAATACAGAAACTCTCAGAACACGCTGGGAGCCCAGGGAAGGGGTCTACAAAATGAAGACCAGAGAGTACTCGAGCTGAGAGTTAAGCTGAACTTTGGAGGAAGAGGAGGAGGGGCTAGAAGGGCATCTGGGAAGAGGGAGCAGGACTCATTCAGAGCATCATTGGCCTCTGGCCTGGTTGGGGTTGGACCAGGGCCATCATGTCTGGAGAAGAGAGTGGAACCTCACCAGGCAGGGCCTGGATAGCGTGGACTTACTTCTGCTGCCCATGAGCTTGAAGTAGACACAGGCTGGAAAGATCTGTGGCCTCTTGTGTGGAGGTGGACAGTTAACCATCACTAGGATATGTGGTTTGCAAACTTAAAGTGCAGTATGGCTTAGAGGAACAGAGGCCAGTGCCTGTCTCCTAGAGTAGCAGGCCTGATTTCCTTCCAGGGCTGCAGCAGGGCAGAGCTGTTAGGATCTCCCCCATGAAAAGCAAGAGTTGTATAGTTTTGGCCAGGCATGCTGGTTCATGCCTATAATCTCAGCACTTTGGGAGGAGACTGAGGTGGGAGGATTGCTTGACCCAGGCATTCAAGACCAACCTGGACAACATAGTGAGACCTCATTTTTACAAAAAATCAAAAAATTAGTCAGGCATGGTGGCGTGCGCCTGTAGTCCCAGATACTTGGGCAGCTGAGGCAGAAGGATCGCCTGAGCCCAGGAATTTGAGGCTGCAGTGAGCCATGGCCATGCCACTGCACCAACCTGGGCAACAGAGTGAGACCCTGACTCAAAAAAAGAAAAAGGCTTGCGTTGTTTTGGGATGCCCTTGTTCTGAGCCCTCCTCTGCTTCATTCTCTACAACCCTTCTCTCCCTTACTGTTTCTGCTTATTTCTTCACTTTGTCTTTGCACAGTCCGCATCCCTCTGGTCCTCTGTGGGGGAAGCAAAGTGGGTACTGCCACACTACCACACATTCCTGTGCAGTATCCAGTAGTGTTAAAGGTGTGGTAACCTTGGAGCTACCTTTCCACAGGACTTGGATATCTACCATTATAGCCATCCAGATTACTATTTTGAAGACTTTTCTTATTTGTGTCATTTTAAGGGTCTTTCCAAAATACATCTATTTGGAAAATACAAGCGCTAGAACTGAAGAGAGTTAGCTTCTAATAATATTTTCAACAAAACTTTGAACGTGAAGTCAGGAATTGAAAGTAGTAAATCATAATCAGTTCACTACTAATAAGTACTCATGGCTCATGGTCAGGATGTTTCTCTTGTGGTTGGGAACAAAGAGTGTGGCATCCAGCAGATGGTGGTGAATCCCCCCTCTTCCCAGGTGGATATGGAAGCATTCCTCACGCTGACTGACGGCGACTTGAAGGAGCTGGGGATTAAGACAGATGGATCCAGGCAGCAGATTCTGGCAGCGATTTCTGAACTGAATGCGGGCAAGGTATTGTTTTTAGTCTTTTTTCTTTTCTTGTTTCAGACAGCTGAGAGCTTCACTTGGGCTCTGGGGTCCCGTGGAGGTCTAACTTCATCTCCTCTGGCTGGCTTATCTGACAGAGCTGGTCTTACTTGTACACTTTTCCTGACTGAGCACTCACTACCTCCCAGCATGGCCTGTTCCATTTTCAGACCTCTCTCCCCATGAGGTGGTTTTCTTCTAGATTCAGTTAAAGTGTTCCAACAGGTATTTTCAACCCACAGCTGGTTACTGCCCTCAGGAGCACCACAGAGGCAGTCCCTGGTTCAGATGGGCCCTGGAGTCAGGCTGACCGGGCTTGGATCCCCACCCTTCCCTTGCACTTGTTCCTGTGTCCGCCAGGGCCAGGTGCACACCTCTCTGGGCCTTGCTGTCCTCACTGTAGTGGGAGGGTGATGGCGTTGTGGTATGGATTAAGTGCTCAGCACAACACCTGGTACATGCAGCCACCAGTCACTGGTTATTGTTGGTACCTCACATTTTGTCTAATGTGAAATTTCTGTCTCATCAGCTTTAAAGTTACAGATTAGCAATGCCCCTCCCCATGCCCCCCAAAGAACCAAAAAACAAAAACAGAAAAGGCAAACTTTCCCTCCCTCTGCAGTCATTCGTTGTTACTGTTGGGCTATTTAGATTCCTTTGCCTTCTGCTTTTTTTCCTAATGTAGGATGGATGTTTCTGTTTCTCATTCCGGCAGTGTTGTTTAATACCTGCTTATCGGCTGCTGTTTCATACTTTGCCCAATGGCTTCCTGCTTGCTGGATGATAGTGTCAGGTCTGGGATTTTGCAGTATTGCCATAATGGCTGTGTTCCATGATATGAGGTGATGTCAGAGAGCATGGCCGCTTTTATGGCTCTTTCTATGTACTGCTGGGTTATGCACAGAAATGTTGAACAGCTGTATAGCACCAACAGCAAATAAATATTTCTGTAGCAGTTTATCATTTACAAATCACTTTGCATGCATTTCCTCATCAATCCCCGAGCCAGCCCCGGGAGGCCTGTCGCCTAACACTTACCTTGTCTGGCTAGCAAGGGAGCAGGGTCTAGGAGGAGAGGACTGTACCCAGGTCACATGGTGGTGGGCAGCTGAGGCAGAATCTAAAGCCAGGACTTCTGCCCTCCTCTCCTCCCTGCCAGTATTGAAGGTGGTGGTGGTCGTTGTTGTCATCATGGTTGTTATAGCTTATCTCTAGGCTGGGAGGTGATCCTTCACAGTGATTTAGTTAGCATTACTTCAGGCATTTGCAAGCCCGCATATTTTTCCTCCAGTCTTTACTATTTGTTCTTTCTGTAGAAGGCCTGTTTCTAAACATTTCTCGCTTGTTGCATGGGCCTGGACTGCCTCCCTTTACGGGTAGGGAAGCCCCAGCCCAGAGCTAGACAGTGACCCTTATTTTCCAGACCAGCACCACTTCTGCTCTGCTGTTGGGCATGATGAGTCAGGGTAGGGGGTCAGGGCACAGGTTGAGGCAGGTACAGAGGTTGCCAGAGGTGGGCATGTCTTTGCTGTTAGGGATCCAAGAAGATCAGCAAAAAAAGTGCAGACCAGGCCAAGGGCAGCACATGTGCAAAGGCCCTGTGGTGAGATGTGTGGTGTGTTTAAAGAACTCAAGAAGCAGCCAGAGCTTCAGCATGAGGGGAGGCCCAAGGGAACAGAGGAAGGGCCCCAGGATGGTTGAGGGTGACCCAGTCAAGTAAGGGCAAGGGCTTTGGGTGAGGGGTGGGTGAGTGATGGTGAGAAGCTGTGGCCTTCCTCCTCCTGTCCTCCAGAGGCCTGATGTGTGAGCCAAGGAGAGGATGGAGGGTGTCGGGAAGCCAGGCTTAAGCCTGTTAAGAAAGGAGGACAGAAAAGGTCTGGACACTGGGCAGTCAGAGGATGGACCAGGAGCGGGGGCCACGAGATGGCAACTGCTAATGCTTCTGGAGCCTCCCCTCTGACCTCTGTGACCATGGCCTCCTTGGCCCGGGAGCACAAAGAAAACAACCTGGGCTGGTTTGCAAACCTTAGGAAACCTAATTGCCCTCATCAGAGAGAACAGTGTGACATCTGAGCTCACGTTTTTCTTAAAGTTTATACAGTGTGGAACATTTTTTTCAGTTTTCTCTCAAACTCATTGCCTCCTACTTCCTGTTTCTACAACAGTCTACATCCAATGCAAGACAGACCCCGTAGCATAGGGAGAAGCAGAAGGGACAGCTGTGGGTGGTCCTCCTTTGGGGCCCAGCTTACCAGCTCCCAACCAAGGGACCTGGGTGCCTCTGACATGCCAGACTAAGGGCACCACTTAACCCTACCATATCCTTCCTGAAAAGTCAGGTGATTCCACATAGCAGAAGGAACAAGAGGAAGGGGCCAACCTGAACCTCCTCCTGCAGAGAGGTCCCGCTATTCCGGGGTCAGTAGTGCCAGACAAAGTCCTCTGGAAGTGAGAGCCATGTATCATACTGTGTCCTAGAGAAGAGTCATGATTGGAAGGAATGTAATGGTACAGAACCAGATGTAACTTTTGCTGCACTGTTAAGTTACTACTGCAGCTGGTTCTTAGAATGAGCAAAGAACCCCTCAGGCCAAAGGTGGCTTCCAAGAGCCTTCCTAAGGCCTTCAGATGCCCTGGACCTTGACTCTTCTGGACTGGATCTGCCTGACCCTGACTTCGGGAGCTCCTGCCTCTTTGATTGCCGTAGGGTATGAGCTTCTCCTGATGTTCATACTTCTTCTTTTGGCCAAGAGAGTACCCACTGTAGGGCTCGAGTGCTCTGTACATGTTGGAGAGCCCAGACTGGGACACATGCAAGGGTCAGCAGCCCTCTGTGTCCCCAGTGTCTTTCTAGCTGTGGTCCACAGCCCAATCCATTTGCTGAGTCAAAAGCAGCATTTTTTGGAAAATAGACAATATTGACATGGTCTGTAGATAGGAAGGACAATACTTGTTTCAGTTATATATGAGGAAGAACCCAAAACACTTGGAATTTATTAAAAATTGTGTATTCTTACATGTTTAAACTTCAGTCACCATCAAAGCACTCTCCATTTGATGCAGTACACCTATTGAGATGCTTTTTCCACTATTTAAATTAGTTTTTGAACTCGTCAATTTTGATGCCTTTTAGCACTTCTGCTGTTTTTCGTTTTACCTCTTTGACACTGGCAAAACGTTTCCCTTTGAGGACTTTTTTCATCCAGGTAAACAAAAAAAAGTCATTCAGGGTGAGGTTGGGTGAATCAGAAGGGTGGGCATGGGGGTCCCCATGCTGTTTTTGGTCAAAAACTGCTGAACACTAAGCATGGTGTGTACTGGCTGGAAGAACTAGTTACCCATTTGCCAAAACTCAGGAGTTTCTTCCACAAATCATGACATAACCTCAAAACTTCCAGATAAAAACTTTGGTTGACCGTTTGATACCAAAGAACAAGTGCCAAGTGTACTACAAGGGGCCTACCCTCCAAAAAGATAATTCTGGATTTCTGGATCCTCCCTCATATGGTTACATGAAACAGGATTGTGATATAAAATGCATTTCTTATAAAATCAAAAATCATTTGCGCATTTTAGCCTAAACTTTTTTATTATTAACCAAAAGCCTGGCTCATAATAATATAATGATATCAGCAAGTATTAGTAGGCATAGCATTATAGACTCAGCCTGTAAGCCATTAACTTCTAGGTGAACCCACCCTGTGTTTGTGTTGTAAGGTGTACTCAAGTCTGCTTGTTATTTTGTTAATTTCTTATGGGTTATATATTGGAGGAGGTTTACCAGAAATGATGAGTTAGTTGGTTCTAAGCCACTGTTTCCTTCTGTGGGCCCATTTCTGTGATTATAAAAGCAACACATACTCATATTTTACTAAATTTGCAAGATCAAAGCAGTGAAAAGTTTTTGGGTTTTTTTTTTTTTTAAGAATTTGCTATCCAGTCACCCAGAGACCAATACTGTACACTTTTGGGCAGATTATTCTGCAGTGTTTTGTGTCAGTTTTTTTTTTCTTCTTTTTTTTAAGAGACAGGGTCTGACTGTGTTGCCCAAGTTAGCCTTGAACTTAACTTCTGGTCTCAAAGGATAATCCTGCCTCAGCCTCTCAAGTAGCTTGGAGTACAGGTGCATATCACTGTACCCTCAAATTTTTTTTAATGTGACTGAGATAAATTTGGATCTATAATTTTATATCCTGCTTTCTTTAACATGAAATGTATGCAGCTACCCATGTCATTAAGAACTCTTTTTCATGTAATACATTTGCATAAAGATGCTAAAATTAATTTTTTAAAAAAATTCTTGTTGGCTATGTAAATATTCAAACTTGGTATAAATAGCGCTGTGGTGAACAACTTCGTGTATGAGGCTTTCTAACTGTCTCCTCCGAATAGATGTCTACTAGTGGAATAACTAAGTCAAAGCGTCAGAATCAAGGTTCTGTACATCTGAATTTCTTTCCAGAAGGACCAGTGAACTGTCTCACCATGGTAGATATGAGTTTTTGTTTCACTGCAGCCTTGCCAATATTGAGTTCTCTTGGTTTGTTTTTTAACCTTTACTTTTACTTGTTTATTTTAGGTTCGAGGGATACATGTGCAGGTTTTAACATAATAGGAAAAAAAATTTCTTCATTTTAATTTGCATTTCTTGAAATTCTAGCTATGTTGAACTTTTTTCCCACATTTATTGGCCATTTTTGTTGTTGTTGTTTTCCTTTTGAGAATTATCAGGCAAGTCCTTTGAAACTCAGGGATTTTTAAAGGGCAGTGATTTTTTCCATCTTCAATCACTTGTGGGTGCAGGCAATGATGATGGTTTTAATCATCTGCAGCTTCCTCCAGAGACTAGGAGGCAGTGAGTGATGGAATCCTGTCTTGCCCTGACCTTGTTTCTCAGACAATTAAGGCCCAGGCAGTGTTGAGTGATAAGATCGCTTAGCATCCCTCTGTTTACTTTTTTAGGCCTCTGCAGTTTACACAGTGCTGCCCCATTCATTATCTCAGGGGGAGCTTCATTGCGCCCTACAGGAAACAGCATCCCCATTTTACAGATCAGAGACTCAGTGGAAAGGGGATGTGCTGAGATGCCTCCACCAATCAGTGGTGGAGGAGGAATTCCAGATCCTACAACCACACGCCCGATGCTCTGTTCTTCTACCCCTGAGCCTTTAGATTTGTGTCGATGGACTCCTAGGGGCATTTTTTCAGCTTATTTAAAACCACTTTGAAGGAGTGGCATGAAGGAAGTATCTTACTGTCCTCTCAGATGTCTAGGAGGCCTTGTCAGCGTAGGAGGTCTCTGCTTGGGGGTCTGGAGAGGGGTCCCTCTGAGGTATGGAGAGCCCATGAAATGAAAAAAAGAGAGTTAGAAGCCTGGGCTCATTCAGTGGACTTTTTTTTTTCCTTTTTATTCTTAGGAGAGAACAATTTGCCAGAGATTATACATTTTTAGCTTACATTTTGACCACACTCTTTAGTTCATTTTTAAAAATATGTTTAATCCCTAGTGCTACCCTCTGGGGGTAGGACCTGTCTACCTCCAGCTGTCCCCACAGAGTCTGATGTCAGCATCAATTACTTGGGGTACTATTTTTCTCCCCACCACCGACAGTAGAGGTATCCCAGGCACATCCCCCTTCTGCTGAGTCTCTGATCTGTAAAATGGGGGATGCTGCTCCCTGTGAGGCCGCAATGAGGAAGTGAGGAAACTAAGGCCTAGGGAGATGAAGTATCTTTACCCAGCTAGTAAACAGGAGAGATGGGCTTTGAACCCAGGCCATGACAGGGTCTCGCTATGTTGTCCAGGCTGTACTCGAACTCCTGGGCTCAGGTAATTCTCTTGCCTCAGTTGAGTAGCTGGGCCTATAGGCACATACCACTTTTCTTGGCCCAGTCTCTATTTTTAACCTCTCCGTGTTTCTGCCTCTCAACCAGGTATTCAGTGAAGATATTCTCTGGGCTTAACAAAAATTTACATCTGTCCTCTTTTTCCATCTCAATATGTTTGTATAAGAGTGTTGGGGTAGAAACATGTTACAGGGATGGGGTGAGAAGTGAATCTCTGTGAAGAGGAATCTGACATCTTTTGGGCAAATAGGAGCAGAGGCAGGTCAAATTCTCTGTAGCAGAAAGAAATTTGGCTCCCATTGAATTTTCTGGAAATCTGAGGGCTGGGAAGATACACAGAGAAGGCATGAGGAGGAGACCTCCCTTCCAGGCCATGAGACCTGGGACAAGTCAGTCTTGGTCTCCAGCTCTGCCTCCCGTCCTCATCCAGGGGACTGGACTCCTGCCTCTTGGGGGCCTCTCCAGCACTGACAGGCTGCAATGGGGGGTGCTGGGGGAGATTCTGACTCAGTATGTTTTTATTAAACTTGGTACTCTTTCAATTAGGTAATTTATTTTTCCCAAGACGCTCATGGGTTTTTCAAGTATGAGTTGAACATTAACAACACTGTGTCAATTGAATTAATGGTTAAAAGGTTTAACAAGACTTTCTGTGTCTGTTTTCAATTTCCTCCACAGGGACGCGAGAGGCAAATCTTACAGGAAACCATTCACAACTTCCACTCTTCCTTTGAGAGTAGCGCCAGCAACACCAGGGCCCCTGGCAACAGCCCCTGTACGTGACGCTCCTTCCTGTGGCCACCAGTGTGAGCTGTGTGAACCCCAGACCCACCTTTACACAGCCAAGACCTAACCCGCACTCCCTGAAACACTCTCACTCTGTGCCTTAGTCTCGTTGCACCCTCTGCCTGGAAGTGCTTCCTGTCGTGTCCCCGCTGCATTCATCGGTAGTGCTTGTTTCTGTAACCAACTCTGACACACACAGACCGAGTCTCATACAGCAGGCCAGTAGGGCTGCTTCTGGTTGGCAGGTGGTTCCAACAGTGACTCAGGGACCAGCTCCTCTCATCTGTGCTCCACCATCCCTGGAGCCTCAGAGCATTTGCTTTTCTCTGGCAGCAAGGAAATGGGATGGTGGAGAAGGCACAGCCACTTCCTGTCTGCCTTGCCCCTAACTGACACACATCACTCCTGTTTGCATTCCATTGACCACCCATGTTGACACGGCCCCACACGGTGCAGAGGAGGCTGGGAAGTGCTGTCTCCATTCAGGTCATGACTTTCTAGCAACAACCTTAAACTTCAGTGGGGAGTGCATTTTTTGGTGGGAGGTGAGCCCTCCCTGCCACATCTTTCCTTGAAACTTCTAACTTGTCCCTCCCAGTCCAACTCTCCTGTCCCATGAAACCTTTCTTGACTCCCTTCCAGCCATCGGAGTCCCTTAGTGCTTTGTGTGTGACTCTGTTCTAGCACTGCACTGCACCTACTGCGTACAACATACAGCAAGCATTTAGATGTGTATGTTGAATGCATTTTTCTTTATTGCAAAGATAGTCTTAAACATAGGGGGGAAGAAAGGGAGGCCACTGTGTAGATCCCTTCTTTCTGGCTTTCAGTTTTCTCATCTGCAAGGTGGAGGGTCTGGCAGGGCGATGCTCTGATACTCCCCACTGCTCACCCTGGATCATCACTGCAGGACTCTGTCTGGAGGCGGGAGCAGAAGACTAATGTATCACATTGTGAAAGGACTTCAGTGCACACGTTTTTTAGGCAAAGAAGTAGGGAATTTGGAATTTTTCCAGACTACTGTTCCTCAAAGGGTTTCCTACCATATCATTTTATATATATATATATATAATATATATATATATAGTTTCCTACCATATCATATTATATTAGAAAGGCTTTGATTTCTCTAAAATCAGTCACTTTCAGGAATGTTTTTCAGTGCATCATATGTTCGACTTGCTGCATTTCTGGGATAAGGGATGCTGAGTGTACATACAAGCCTGAGCTATTCTCCACTCTCGAGGCTCTGACAGGCAAGAGAACACCTGCAAACAGCTAGTCCCAACACAGAGAAGCAGCATGGTAGAGTGGAAGGAGCTTGTACTCTGGACTCAGGGTCAGAGTTCAGATCCAGCTCTGCAGTCTCTTTGTTGGAGCTTAGAGCCAGTGCATAAAGTGCAATCTTCACAGAATTCTGATCTTCACGATGAGTTACGCCAGGCCACGTATTGGTCTCCTGGGGAGGAGCCATCTCTCACCTGTCCACCCCCTGACCATGAAGGCCCATGCCCCTGTGCTGGCTCCAGAGGTGATCATTACTCTACTGCCCAGAGCTCATACTTCCCTCCCTCTTCCTGTGGTCCAGTGGCTGTTGTTCCTTTCTCATCTTCTCATTCTTGGAAGCCAACTTTCTACATGAGTGAAGAGAAAGCATTCACTTTAGCCATTACTGACAGTCATCTTTATAAAGCTTTCTCACGTCCATCCTTCTTTAAGGAGACATGCTAATTGTTTACCTACTGTGTACTGGCAGCTTGGCCTCACTGTCATTTTGTCCTTACTGTCACCCCAGGAGGTGTCACCTCTTCCTGAACCCTGGGGACACAGGCACTTAGGAAGAGGGAAGCTGCTTGCCAGCCATACGCCCCAGAAGGAGCAGATGTGGGGTTAGAACCAGACCTGGTAGCTTCCAAGCGAGTACCTTTCCCACTATCTCCTGTAGACTCCCGGAGCTAGAAGCACTGGTGATTCTCACTGTTTTAATTTGCTGATATCTTTGGGGGTTAACAGTAGGCCCAGAATTGTTTGCCCCTGAAATCCACGGCCCCTGATGTTATGTGCTTTGAGGTTTTATGCCTGCTTTTTTGAGATAGTCCTGTTTTTCCCATAACCTGTTTATTGGTATAGCTTCCACTCGGGTGAGTTTGACTGAACACCTACAGTACCCAGAAGCGGTGCTGGGGTCAGTTTTCCACAGATACAAACCTTCGTAATCTCATTGAATGATACCAGACAGAGCAGAGCTATTATTTCTATTTTCAGACAGGAAAACTGAGGCTCCAGATGAACCTCTCTTGTCTTTTTCACTGGGCTCAAGGCTTTTTCTTCCAAGCAGTTTACATGAGGTCCCTGGCACCCTTTCTAGACCTTGATCACCCCCTTCCTGGGGACCCTTTTTGTCCCACGTGTGTCCCCAGCCTGCCTCCTGGAAGCTGTTCCCCTCCACAAGAAGTGCCTCCCTAGCTCAATGATCTTCACCAGCATTTCCCAAAGTGTGCTTGTTGGAATAGTAGTCCCACAGGATGTTGACAGGGATTATTAAAGATAAGGGGGCACATATGTGGACATGCAGGGAAGTTCCATGATGAATAGTCAGGTGGAGGCTGGGCTAAAGCTGAGCTACGTGGCCGCTTTGCCATGGGCATCTCAACCTTCAGCACACACGTGCCAGGCCTCTTCATGGGGCCTCGAAGCTTGTGGCATTCCCCACACTCCTCTCATTACAGTGTGCTTCTCCAAGGTGCTCTTGCAAACTGGGATTCTTGGACACCGCTGGGGATGCTCGCCTTGACTGGGACAGTGGCAGCCCTGAAGCCTCCCAGCCCTGGAGTGGGGCAAGGGGGTGCTCAAGGTCCTCTGCTGGGCCAGGGTCCTTGGTGGTTGCCTCTCCTCTACCCAGAAGCCCTCTGCAGAGGTGACTGCTTGGCAGTGGGACATCAGGGTAGGGGAGTCCCTTGATTGAGGTGGCAGGGACCCTGCTCCGAGGGCTCTTCATCCTGGGCATCTCCAGCAGGGTGGAGGACATTGTTTCCCAGCACGGCAGCATCCTGCCGGTGTGTGCTGGATGTCCAAGCCCCCACTAGCAAGAGGAGGGCTCCCATCTCCTTGCTACGGTGACAGACCCTTATTTGGAGGCCTGCTGGTTTTGCAAGGAGAATGACTTTTTCATTCTTTTGTTTACCATATCTTTCCTGAGCACCTACCTTGTGGCAGTCCCATGCATGTCCTCTGCATCCACAGGTGAAAAAAGACTTTTCTGCCCTCAAGGGAACCGTGGTATCTTAGAGGAGACAAGCACAAAGTAAAATGGTGTGGTGATAAAGGTGTGTGCCAGGTACACGGCACGGAGCAAGTCATCAGTAACAACTCGTGTTCACCCTGGGTAGGCCTCAAGGAGACCTGGAGCTGGGTCTTAAAGGTGGGTTTGGGAATGACAGACAGGGAAGAGAGGGCACCTTGGACCAGGTGAGAGCGTGTGTGAAGGCAGCATATAACATGAGTAGGCTGTATTAACATAGGGGCTGAGGGTCAGTTAGATAGTTGTTTTCCTGATTGTTGGTCGGTTGAGGTGCGTAGAAGCAATGTTACTCTGGAAAGAGCACTGGATTTAGAGTCAGACCTAGCCCTGAGTTTTAGTTCAGCTGCTTCTCACTGGGTACCTGGACATGTTTCTTCATCTCCTTGAGCCTCAGTTTCCCTTTTGGTTACAAGAGGATCAGGTGAGGGTGAGAAAGCCCTTTTTACTCTGTGGAGCTGTGCAGATGTGAGAAGTCTCACAGATGGTAGTTGCACATTTGAAATCCTCTCTCTGTCTCTCGCTCCCCTTTTCCCCCTTCCCTGATGTAGCCATGGCTGGGTGGGTGAGGCCAGAAGAAGCCACATCCAGCAAGAGGTAGCGGCAGCTGAGATGGCTCTGCAGGCATCGGAGCCCAAGGAAGTGAGGGTCAGCCAATGGATCCGCCCTCCAGCTTTCCCGACTCTGGGTCTTGCCATCGTTAGGATTTCCAACAAGATGGACTGAAAGAAAGAAGACAGTCTGGCCAAATCAGGAGCTGTTCTAGTGAGCACAGTGGGCAGGGAGCCCCTCTTGTTCGCTCTTGCCTCGGAGCTGCCCAAAGACATTGTTACACAGGCCAGGCCCAAGACTGGACAGCAGGGGATGTCTGCACTGACCTGTGCCTCGAAGTGAGTGCCTCTTGAGGGCCCAGGACCCTTTCTGAGAGGATTTTACAGCCTGAAATGAAGGTACCATCAGCAGAAGTATGTTGGGAGCACCATTCCAAGGCTGTCCTTGTGCATTCCAAGCAGGTTAATCATGTCTTATTAACCCATCGGGCCTATTCAACATGTAAAGAGACCTGGTGTCTTCCCTAATAAAGTTGATGCCAATTCTGCAGGACTGGCCTGCAGAGGAAGTCTCCCTGGGTGTGGGGGGTGGTAAGTCACCTCCTTGGGGGTTTCTTGAGGGTTTTCCAGGCTCCCTGCTGGCCTCGGGCTCCATGCCTCCTTAACATGAAGCCTAAGCATGGACTTAGGACCTGCCAGTACCCAAAAGACAGTAAATGGTTCCCCAAACCTTGGGAATGATAGAGGGAAGTGAGACAGAAGGCAAAGCCTAGTTCACTGTTTTCAGCTCCCCTGCCCCCTCACTGGGCTCCCTTCCTCCCTACCCTTCCCGGCCCTAAAATTTAGGGCCCTGCCTAGTGTCATGAAACCAGCCCTTATGTCAGTGTAGGGATCCTCCCAGGTTCCCGTTTCCCGTGGAGACTTCTCTCCAGGGCTGATAGACACAGGGCGTGGCCATCCTTATTAGGGAGGCCTTGCCCCACTCTCCAGGTAGCTGGGGTGGGGCTTGGCCTTCCCCTTCAGAATCCTCATCAGGGTCATTGTATCCATTGCAAAGAGACCAAGGCGCCATTTTGTTTCCACCCTAGAGATGGGTTTCCATCTTCCACGCCATCAAACACTTTTTATGATCATTTTACTGTTCTCTTCATGCAAGGACTTAATTTTTGAGAGGTTTTTGTCTGTCAAAATATGTATGTTAAATAACGGTGAGTGTGTCCTCCCACTTTGCTTGTGCTCTTCTGAGGCATGAACACTGCCCAAGTTTCTTTCCCTTTCTGTTAGTTTAGTTTGGTGACCGTGGTGCACAACTGTTGACCAGTTTTACCAAGGTCACACGGCTCACAAGGGCCAGTCTGGTTGGAATGCAGGTATCACCTCACCTTCTCTTTGTGACGTCTTGTGGCCTGTCAGGGCAGAGAGTAACATGGAATCAGAATATAACTAGCAACACCAATAAATGAGAACTTGTTATTTAGTCTCTGCAGCTTGTTTACAATTTGGGGTGGGGCAGTGGGGGTGGGGTTCTACAAGACTGTAAATAGCTTGGCATTCCTCTTGTTTCTTCTTAGAATCTTCCCAAGTAAAAGGACTGCCTCATCAGTGCCTCCCTGGCCCTGTTGGCATGCCCAGCCCCAGGGAGCCTTAGAAAAGCAAGAGGAGGTGGAGTGAGACTGAGGAGGCCTGGAAGTCAGGGCGAGGGCACTGGGGAGGCTGTGGGCTTAGGGCCAGTGCTCCCCAAGAAAGGATGGTCTAGGGGTCAGAGCTGCCTGGGAGGGAGAGCATTGCCCCCTGTGCCAGGGCAGCTGGAGAAGGGGTGCAGACTTTGAGTGGGAATTGGACCCAGTACGTGGTTCCCTGGTGCCAGTACCAGGTGGAGATGACAGAGAAACAAGAATGAGGCAGACTTGGCCTGACACTGAGTATCTTCATTTCACATGGTTGGCCTTCATGCTGATACAAATCTCTCCTACTTTGGGAGGGGCAGAGTTCGGTGATGATTGTTTTCATTTTAGTGATGTGAGAAATCCAAAAGTCTGAGCAACACTGTTTTAGGTCACTTTTGAGGGCCCTTCCAGCCCCATGGCGCTATGAAAAACTGTAAAAAGAGGGGGCAGAGGCTCCTCATAAGCCACTCCACTCCTGCATATGAGCTCTGAGGAGCTGAAAATAGGTATTTGAACAGAAACTTGTTTGTGAACGTTCATAGCAGCACTACTCACGAGAGGCAGCAGGTGGAAACAACCCACGTGTCTGTCGGTGGCTGAATGGAAACACAGAATGTGGTCTGTCCACACTATGGAATGTTATTTAGCCATAAAAAGGAGTGAAGTTCTTACACAGGCTGCAACCTGGGTGAACCTTGAACACATCAGGCTAAGGGAAAGAAGCCAGAGACCGAAGGCCATACATTCCATGATTCCACTGAGATGTCCACAGTAGACATATCCAAGTAGACAGGGGGGTGGTCATCAGGGCTGGGAGTTAGAGGGGAAGTGACTGCTTACTGGGCAGGGGATTTCCTTTTGGGTTTTGATGGAAAAGTTGTAGAATTAGCTACTGGTGATATTTATACGGCAGCATGAACGTACTTTGCGCTGCTGAATTGTAGGCTTCAAGTGGTGCTATGTCATGGACGTGTTATCATAAACAGGGGAGCTCAAGGCCAGGCTGGCCTTCCTCCTCTTGCCAGTCTTACTCACCCCTACCTTGTCTGGCAATGTGAAAGATGTGTGACCCTTCTAGGGTCTCCCTCCCCTCTTCTCTCCCTCCCCTATGCCTGTGCCCCCTTTTGTCAGGGATATGTATAGGCAGAGGGTCTCAAGCCGGTGTCCCCAGGGCCCAGCACAGAAAATGCCTCATGAATGAGCTAGCATATGAGCAGCTGCTCCTCGGGAGGGCAGGCCCTTGGGAAAGGTCAAAACTCTCTGGATGATCCAGGGCCCTGCCCTTTACCACTTCTCAGGTTCCCATTTCCGTTCTCAGAGTGGCTCAGAGCTTCTCCCCTTCACCTTCTCGCAACTCTTTAGTGGAGTAATTGTCTTCACTTTCATCATGATCAAAAACCCTTGCTTTGAGTCTGCAGATGCGTGGTTGCAGGAGTGCTTAGTATTGGTATGGTCACCCACTCCTAAGACATGCTTAACTGCTGATGCCAACAAGAACCCTAGCCCCATGGACTCCGCTTCCCCTTGGCCCTGGCCCTTGACCTCTCCTTCCACCCAATCCTGCATCTCCCCTCCCCTTCCACAGGTGTTATCCCAAAACCAGTCCCTCAACATGAGGATGCAGGCTAATCTCCACCTCAGGGTGCACTTCCCGGGAGCCCAGCCTGTGACAGGAGCTTCCCGAATGGTTGGGCCATGTGTGCATGGAGGGCGCCTCAGAGGGGAAGGCGGAGCTGGAATTGGAGGCTGTCTGCCACTTGCGCCATAGCTTCTGTGGGACAGCTTCATGAGTGAGGCACCAAAGGGCAGACTGATTTTACTACGTCCTCACAAGGGACAGGTCAAGAGCGTGAGTCAGACGGAATCCTCCAAGGGAGTTTCCATGGGGCTATTTGGAGCCACAGCCCACCGGGAGGAAGTGTGGACAGCCTTCCTCAGGTAGGCAAACACAGGCAGCCACCGTGGATGGCACCCCTCATGGGCACGGGGAGGCTGAGGCTAGTGGATTGCTTGAGCACAGGAGTTCAAGACCAGGCTGGGCAACATAGTAAGACCTCATCTACAAAAAAAATGTAGGGTTGGGCGTGGTGGTTCAGCCTGTAATCCCAGCACTTTTGAGAGGCTGAGGCAAGAGGATTGCCTGAGCCTGGGGGTTCGAGACCAGCTTGGGCAACTTGGTGAGACCTTGTCTTTACAATAAATCAAAAAATAAGCCTGGTGTGGTAGTGTGCACCTATAGTTCCAGCTACTTGGAAGGCTGAGGTGGAAGGATCGCCGGAGCCCAGCAGGTCGAGGCTGCAGTGATCGTGAGTGTGCCACTGCATTCCAGCCTGGGTGACAGAGTGAGACGCCAACACAAAAAAAAAAAAAAAAAATTAGACTGGTGTGTGGTGCAAGCCTGTAGTTCCAGCTACTCGGGATTCTGAGGTGGAAGAATTACCTGAACCCAGGAGGTCAAGGTTGCTGTGAGCCATGATTGTTGTGACTGTGCCACTGTATTCCAGCCTGGGTGAGAGAGTGAGACCGCAACTCAAAAAAAAAAAGTTTATTTTTAAAGAATTGTTCAAGTTGTTATCAGTGAGTATGCTTTGTTATGCAGGCTGTAATGTGTGGGCATTGCGTGTCCTCTGTTGAGAGCCCCAAGATCAGACAGAGCTTTCACAGGGATTCTGGGAGGTGCAGAGTCCAGGGCCGGGGCCTCCAGAACCCTTCCAACAGAAATCTCACGCCTGGAAAACACCTCCAAATGGGTTCCCGGTCACTGGTAGGCTCTCCGAGCTTGAGTTTCCTGCTGAGTGGACATGGCTGTGTGCAGGATTAATCATTCATAGTACTGGCATGGTGCTCTTCTAGCCACAGCACTGCCACTTTGAGTGCAGTCTGTGAACACTTGTAAGAAACGCAGGTCCCAGGGGATGCACGTGCACACTGCAGTGTCAGTGGTGGCGCATCCGTCTCACCATGCACAGCATGCGTGTGTACCCTCCCATGCTGCTTCCTCTCACGGGATGGCGGAGTAGGCTGTGCAAGCAAGCGGACCTGCCAGTGTCACCCAGGGAGTTAGGGTGGAACAGACAGCCAGGCGTCTTCGGGTCTCTCTTCAGCCCATTGGCTCTTACTGTGGTTTTACACGCATATTTATTAACCCTCCGATCCGTCCAGAGGGGCCAGGATTACCACCCATTTTACAAATGAGCAGAGAGGCAAGGGAAGGTAAGTGGCTTACCTACAGATGGCATACCTTGACCTACACCAGATTTTTTAAGGAATTAGCTGTTTAGAAATCAAACAAGTAGATGATCTGTAGGGCAGCGTATGGATATTCCTCCTGGTGTAGTGGGCCCAAGGTGAGGTCCAGAGTCATAAAACCTGGGTTTGAGTCCTGACATTCCCGAGAGCTGAGAGGGCAGGCCACCTTGTCTCTGGCCTCGATTTTCCCATCTGTGAAACGGACGAATAGCAAATGCTATCAAGGCAGTAGTGAGGGGAAAATGTAATAAATGATGGAGTGTGTTATAAACTGTAAAGTGCGATGCACATGCTAGTTAGTGGCTTCATTCTCCAGGGACACTGGAATGATGGTGGAAGAGGAAGAAGCTTGGAGAACGGGGAAGTTACAGTAGGTGGAACTTAAGGGTTGCCATGGAAACCAAAGCTCTGAGGCTGATCAAGGCAGGAAATACCATCTGGTTTTAAACACCAAAAAGCGTCGACTCACTCTGGACTTATTTCTGTAAACAGCAGAACTAACATCATCCTCTAGCCGGCTACGTCACCCCAGAGCAACCTGGAGATTATTTGCTCTTCCCTGATTTCCATGGTCAGTTCTGGACAAAGCACCTCAGGACCTCCATATTCATCAGCTGTCACTTCCAGAGACATGTGGACAAGTCACTTAGGAAATCTGATGTTAAATGGAGAAAAACACCCGCCCCTTCCCTTCCCAGGCTTTGCAAGCGTGGAGGGAAGACTGGAGGTGGTGTCCAGGGACAGCAGTGGGGAAGCCTGGGGTCGCAGTTGTGCTAACTCTGGGAGGGCACTTAAAAAGCATCTAGTCATCTTTTTTCCACATGATGGGTGCCAAAACAGGCCCCAAATGGAATGGTGCCAGCCCAAAGTCACACCGCAGGTCAACAACAAGACAGAGACTTGCAACGAAGTCTCTAGACTCGAAATCACTGCTTTTCCATTCGGCCAGTCGCATCTTCTTTGATATTTGTTACAGCGTCGTGGTGTTGCTCCCTGGCAAACGTTAGGCTTGGGATTTCTCTGGTTCCCCAGGGGCTCTGAGAGATGAGAAGCAGAGTGTTTCTTGAGTTCTGTACTTCCCAGGGATTTCACATAGGAAGCCATCATTTTATTTGTTGTTTTCTTGGGAAAAACAAGATTTTTGTAAACTGCATGAGCCCAAGTGAATCAGGGTGAAATTTTAAAAACAAAAGGGCTAAGCCTTTATGTTTTCAAAATCTAAAAGAATATCCTGGTTTCACTGCAGCCCTCAAATCCATCAGAGGTCCCACGGGATAGCTTTTATCATGAGGGCTACCAGGAATCCTTTAAGTAGAGAGCATTTGTCAGAATGTTGGCCCAAGGTGGCAACCGCTGTGCTGTGCAGCCTTGCTTGCCCTCTCTGAGTCTGTTTTCCCATGTACACTGTAAGGCAAGTTTGATGTGACCATCTCTGAGGTTCCTTCCAGCTCTGACATTCTGTGACTTGATAGTCATTTTCTAAGAAGGATAGGAGATCCATTGCTCCCAGAGTCACCTGATGCCTTGTTCACTAGCTGACGAGAGCCTGCGTTGAACGGTGTGAGCCCTGGGCCCTTCAACCCTTGCTGCCTGGGACCTGGGAGTTACCTGTGATTGGAGCTTGAAGGGAATGGTCTCTCTCCAGTCTCAAGGGGAGGAGGCGTCAGACCACCATCCCCAGTTGTGGCCCCAGGACCCTTAGCTTGAACTGGTAGGTGACACCCAAGGGTATTTGTCCATGACTGTGTTTACTCCAAGCCACTGCACCATGCTTTAAAGCTGTGCCCTTCACACCTCTGTCCTGTGTCCACCCCTAGAAGTGGAGTTGGACTGTGAAGCTGGACACTCTCCCGGCCCGTAGAGCTTAGGAGAAGCCTCACTCTGGCGGTCACTGAGGGCTGCACGTCACTGAGGGCTACATCAGGTCCTGGTGTGTTCATGGGAAGCTGCATCTCTGGGTTCTCGTCTTCTGCCATTTGGAGTAGGTGAGGCCCTCCCATTCCTTTTTCACTTGCTGGGAGCTATGAAAACCACTTCATAGCTGTCTTGGGGAACCACCCCCCACAAGCCTCAGCTGTCGGGTTTGGGGATCCCTGTGGCTGCCAGGATTTTGAAAACCACTTAAGCTGTGGAGGAAGGAAGATCTGGAATGCACTTTACAATTTTTTTCTAACCTGGTTCCCAGGCAGGAAAATGGGGTATTCAGTCTGAAAGAACTTGAAAAAGAAGAGATAGAAGAGCTAAGGTCCCCAAGTAAGAGTCCAGTTAAGGGCAGGGGCATCTCAGTCCCAGCTGTGTAAGCCTGTGAAAGTTACATAATCTCTCGGAATCTCCAAATCTCTGTCCTCCCACCTGTAAAATGAGGATGACAGACCCCTCCTTCTTCCCTCCTTCTGTGGTAGTTGTCAGGATTCGGTAAGAAAAAGTATCCCTAGTGCCTAGCAGAGCACTTACGTTTCTACTCTCCTAATGAAGCTTCTTAAGGACATGTACGGAGAGAATTCAGTTTTCCAGGCTGGGATGAAACTGCAGGTCGAACGGGCGGGGTGACGAGCAGTCACAGATTAGCTGCATGTTAGACTGGCTTCTGTCTGACACCTGAGTCCGAGGCTCCGTCTCCCCACAGTCGTGAAATGAATCACTTTCTGAAATCTTTAACAAAATTAAGGGACCAGGCACATTGGTTCATGCCTATAATCTCAGAGCTTTGGGAGACCAAAGCCAGGAGTTCAAGACCAGCCTGGACAAAATAGTGAGACCCTGTCTCTACAAAAAAATTAGCCAGGCATGGTGCTGCACGCCTTGGTGGTAACTACTCAAGAATCTGCGACAGAAGCATCTCTACAGCCCAGGAGTTTGAGGTTACAGTGAGCTGTGATGCCATTGTACTCCAACCTAGGTGGCAGAGTGAGTCCTTGTCTCTTAAAAAAAAAAGGGGGGGGGGATGAAACTGAATCTCAGGTGTGTGTGTTCTCCTG
The DNA here is from genome assembly GCA_963574415.1 of Tarsius wallacei. Classification (NCBI taxonomy): domain Eukaryota; kingdom Metazoa; phylum Chordata; class Mammalia; order Primates; family Tarsiidae; genus Tarsius; species Tarsius wallacei. The sequence goes on along the minus strand of CAUYQG010204033.1, from coordinate 13,053 downwards.
AGGCATGACACCTGGGGAAGATGAGAACTGAGAAATGCTACTACCTTTCAACTTTTTCTTCTTTTCCTGTTCTCAGTTCCCTGAAAGGAAGCTGGTTTGTAAACCATTCTTGTTACATGTGTCTTTCCTTCATATTCTGCCTTGCTGTTTTCAACTATAGTGTTGTTTGTGAGGACAATGTCTAGTATGTTCCCTGAGAAGTTAGCACCCCAGAAAACAAAGCCTTCAATAGTGATGAATACTCAGCCTGGGAAACAGAGGCAGAGAGCCTGTCCCTGAGACAATAGCTTCAAATTAGGCCAAGTAGAAAAGCTGGATAAACAACCAAGGTTCTTTTTCTGTCTCTACAGTGACAGACTTGTAGATTAACAAGTATCTAAAGAGATGCTCAATTTACTCATAATTGAGAGAAATACACATTATAGCAATACTCCATTTTATACCCATCAATTTTAAAAATTAGAAAGGTGGATAATGCTAAGTGTTGGCAAGGACGTGGGTCATGTTACCTAGCACGACCATCTGGAAAACGGCTTGGCATGCTTCAGGGACTTTGAATGCATGCCTGCCTAAGGTGCCTCCTGGGCTTGTGTTTCTCACCCTACAGCTGTGTGCTGTATTGTGGGGCTCTGGTCTCTGTAGGTTGCAGTTCCCAGGCTACTTGTTGGCTGACCTCCACTGAGAAGCCCTGGCAGGCTTCACTCTCCCCTCAAAGAAAAAGTTCCTGGCAGAGGGGATCTCTCTCAGCACTGAGCTGTGCCGTGGTGGTGGGGTGGAGACTGACTCACGGGTCTGGGTCTTCTGATTCCACCATCTTGCTGCCATCACAAGAAATATTTAAAGAGGTTCTTCAGACTGTCAGAGGAAGGAAGAAACCAGAATGTTCTCCTCCTCCATCGGCCGCAGGCGGCACCTCCCAGCAGCTGCTACATCTCCTCCCAAGAGCCAGCTCTGGCCTGACAGCTTAGCTAGGATTGAACCTGTGCCCTCTGTCCCCAGCCTAGGGACAGTGGTAGTGTCCTGCTCTTGTTGTTGTCAGTGGTCTCCTCCCCATCCCCCAAGTAGCTTCGCAGCTCTCCATTCCCTGAGTAACATCCCCTGCGTGAGTCCCTCTGTGTTAAATACTCAAGTTGTTTCTGTTCCTAGTTAGACTGATGAATATACCTGTGATCAGCAGTCCCAATCCTAAGTGTATATACCTCAGTGAAACTCTCCTGCAGGTCCCTAAGGAAAGATGTACAAGGACGTTTACAGTGTTTGCAAAAATGGAGAGTTGGAGGTAGTGCAGGCACTTATTGCTAGATGAATGAATATTTTATAAGAATAGATAAATATGTGACATGTACCAGGCACACTGGTGGAGGAGTGGCCATGTTGGAGGTTGGGAGAGGAATAGAAATTAGGAATGAGAAGAACAAAACAGAAGGGCCTTGCAGAGAATGGTTGATGAATGTGTCTCTAACCAAGGAGGTGGTTAGCTCAGCCTCTGCAAAAGAGGTTTACAGCAATGTATGCTGTGTCCTCAAAGGATGAATGGGAAAAGAATATGATAGCCTAGGCAGAGGAAATAACAAAAGAAAAGGAACAGAGGCCCAGAAATAGTTTATCCAGGGAACAGCAAGAAGTGGGCTGGGGCTGAGAAAGAGGGTCGAGAATGAATCTGACCTAGGGGATTCTGAGAGCTGAGCAGGAATATAGGAGAAGTTACAGAAAGTGAGGAAGATGAGTCAATGCATTTCAACAGATCTCTATCTGAGGGCCTACCATGTGCCAGGCCTTGGACTGGGCTTAAGAGGAGGCAGGATAGACATAGCCTGGTAGAGAAGCAGCTCTGAATCTCAGCATGTAGGAAGCACTCAGGGCCCTGCAGGAGATAAGGGTACAGGGCAGGGGCCTACAGAAGACAGAGGAGTTGTCTTCTTGGAGGGACACCAGAGGAGGTGGAAACTCATAGAAAGGATTGTCTCCTTAAGTCCAATGACCATCCAAAGTTTGTCGCTTCCTGGTGCTGTCTTGGGCAAATTGTTCAACCTCTCTGAGACCCCATTTCCTCTTCTGAAATAAATGGACATTTGAATGCTCACAGAATTATGAGTAATAATTAATTGAGATGATATATGTAAAGGTCGATATGCACTAGATTGCCCTGAAAGGTGGAATTTAACTGGGGATCTGAAGAGTCGGTGGGGTTTAGAGTTGGTGGGGATAGCTTCCCAAGTGGAAGGTTTGGGCTGGCAGGGAGTCAGAAGTCGTCAGCCCCAAACCGCTCAGATAATCACCATGAGGGGTGATCGTCTCGTTCTCTGTCTTGGATAAATTCCTCAAACTATGTATAAGAGAAGTTATCTTAAAATTAAAGCAACCCATAGTAATACTCTGGTTATGTGAGTTAGGGAGTGAATCAACCCCAAATGAGTGAGATTTCTCCCAAAGTAGTTCATGTTATCATCATGGATTGGGAGACAAATAAATGCCTAGGAATAGATACAAAACATTACTTTTTCGTTGATCATAATATTATTTTCATGAATTTAAAATGTAGACTTTTGGCAAGAAATACTTTTCGGGAAAAGGGAGAAAGATATTTGGAGGGGTGTGGTATCTTTTCATGTTCCTTTTCATCTGCTGCCAATCATTGGAGGGGGCTATTAGGGTATTACAGTAAGGGTGGAGGGATATAGGTGGTAGGGGTGGAAGACTCTGGAAGTTTGCAGAACAGCCTAATCCCCAGTTTTGCCCCTTTCTAGCTGTAAACCCCTAAGCATGGGATCAGGCACATGATAAATGCTCAAGTACAGTTTTTGCTGCTAAAATTGCTCACGATTGCCCTTTATCCCATTTTAAAAAGAAGCCAAGGTCAAGGGGCTGTCCAGTGTCAGCGTATCCGGAACAGGATGCCGTTCCCATGTCTCCCCTTTGGCTTCCTCGGTCTCCTCCCTGCACTCCACCACATCCCTCCCCTGCCCCTAGAGGTGGTGACGTCACATGCCAAGGGTGCTGGAATGAGAAGGCTGGAACTCCAAACCCTCTGACTGTATTCTGGGTTGTGTTTTGAGGACCTCCAAGGTGCCAGTAAATCAGTTGACCCCCTTGGAGACTCACACCCAGCCTCAAACGCTGTCCTGGGAAGAGCGAGCAAGCAGCAGGGGTCCTCGCCAGAAGAATTGGCAAGAATGCTACGTGAGGCATCCCGTGCCCACTTTTAACAAAGGGAAGCAAAATAACATGAAACGGTACAAAATCAATTGTTCCCTTGAATAAAGTGACACAAAATGATACTCAGTTGTTTTCTTAACCCGGAAGCTGTGGTGTGGTGGAAAAGACTGATTGGTTCCTTAAGTTCGGAATGACCAAAGTTTGTCACTTTCCTGGTACTGTCTTGGGCAAATCATTCGGCCTCTCTGAGACCCCATTTCCTCTTCTGAAGAAAAAATGGACACGTGAATGCTCACAGAATTATGAGTTATAATTAAATGAGGTGATATATGCAAAGGGCAATATGCACTGGATTGCACTGCACAGATGCTGGGCTCAGGTCAGGGTGGGGCACAAGCCCTGAAGCTGCCTGTGCCTTGTCTGCAAAGTGCTCTGGAACGCTTCCCAGATGCTCTAAAGGCTTCCTAACTGCCCTCCCTAAAGCAGAGAGACACTGACATCATTTTTTTTAAAAGATTTGTTTCTATTATAAGATTAAATTTAATATTGAGAAAGATCAGAGCAGAGAGGTTTTAATAAATTAAAACAGGAAAAACGATAGTAAACAATAGAAACCAAATGTAGTGGGTTGGTTGGCTTTTTAAAAAAATCTTTGTTGTGGTACTGTTTTGTTGAGTTTTTTAATGAACTGAACTTGTCATCCTCTGGACAAACCACAAAATAAGAACACAAAAAGGCGAAAAATAGAACCAAAAGCAATAACAAAGTGGCAAAGTGATACAGAAAACTTTTTTTTTTTAATAAAAGGAATACATGCTTATGGTAAAAGAAAACTCAAACAGTATAGATGTGTACAGAGTAGAAAATAAATCTGTTTTTAGCCCTCCAGTTATCCCTTGTTCCTCGTCCTATTAGCCAGAGTTTGCCACTTTTGACAGCAAGAAACTTTTTATTTGTTGTTTTCATATTGCAAGTGATGGTATCCATTTTTTGAAGGAGAAGATGGAATTTAGAAAATTCCCAGAGGCATCTAATTTGCTAAAAGATAATGAACATATGAAAGAATTAAGTGCTTTCCTAGATACTGACAAAATAAAGATATCAATCAAACAAGCTCCCCAAAGGAAGTCCAGATGGCCATGCAATTGAACTTTATCATGCTCGTCGGTCTGGCAATCCCCATGCCCTTGAAATACCCAGGAAAACCATCCAACAGAAAGCAACACCTGATAGGTATAGTGAACTCTTATAAAACCGACCTAAAACTGGAGTAAACCCTGTCAGATTATTACCCTGTTCAGGATCCCTAATGAACATAGGAGCAAACTTCCTTCCAAACCGACCCTTGAAGCACAGCCATGGATCCATCTGAAGTCAGGGGCTCTTGTGCAGGGTGGCCCAATGTCAGGACATGGGAGTATCAAGCATCACACATCAAGTGAGTCATTCCATAGCATTTGCCTATGCTGCAATTTCAATTTCAGAAGCCTGTGAAAAAAGAATAGGACCTTGCGGTAGTCTGGATGTTTGCGTCCCTCTGAAACGCATGTTAAAACAGAATCCCCACTGTGGTGGTGTTAAGATGTGGTGCTGGCTGGGTGCAGTGGTTCACACCTGTGTTGAATAATCCCAGCACTTTGGGAGGCAGAGGCAAGAGGATTGCCTGGGCAACTTGACGAGACCTTGGACCTATAGTAGATTTAAAAATTAGCCAGGCATGGTGGCTCATTCCTGTAGTTCCAGCTACTTGGAGGGCTGAAACAGAAGGATCACCTGAGCCTAGCAGGTTGTTACTGTGGGGGCTGTGAGTGTGTCACTGCACTCCAGCCTGGGCAGCAGAGTGAGAGTGAAACTCCAACTCAAAAACAACAACAACAAAAAGAAAAACCTGGGACTTTGAGGAGGCAATTAGGTGATTAGGTCATGAGGGCTCCACACTCTTGAATGAGATTAGCACCCTTATGAAGGAGGCTTCGTGGGCCTTTGGCCATGTGAGGACGCATGAAAACGTCCTCACCAGACACTGACTTTGCTGGCACCTTGATCTTGGACTTCTCTGCCTCCAGAACTGTGGGCAGAAAGTTTCTGTTGCTTATAAATTACCCAGTCTAAGGATTTTGTGATAGCAGTCCAAATGGACTAAGACAAACATGCTGGACTTGTCCTAAATCACCTATGATATGTGAATGGCTGAAATATTAAGAAATGGGCAAAGGGTAACTAAAATACCAGTAAAGTCAGATGCCAGCCTGTCTGTGTCCTTTGTTATTTAATATAATATAGAGTGGTGGGGGGGACCGGAGGAATCACTGAATTTATTAGGAAAAAGCAAATTAAAAGGTTCACTGTTGTTATTCTAAAAGAGAGGCTTGAAATAAGATTGGCACAATGGGACGCTACTGCTTCCTATCACAGCGTGCTCCTGAAACCCAGGTCATAAATCAGATCCTTGAAAAGCAAATCATATTTACCCAATAGGAATGATGTTATAATTGAATGAAGCTCGCTTTGCCGATCAAGGATTGGGCATTAAATTAATCCCTATGTGCTCCCCCTCCTTTCTCCCTTCACTCCCACCATGCAAGTTGACATGACAGACACAGGGAAGAGAGACTTCTGTGGCTCACTCAGGCCCTTTGCCACTGTCTCCTGGCCCTCAACCCTCAGATTTCCTTTAGCTCTCGTGAGGAACCTCATGCAGATTCCCACTCAGAGGCCTTCCCTGCCACATCCCAACCCCAGTGTAGAATGTGCCCAGGTAATAGTGGACAGTGCACATCTCTTCATTCTACAAACATAGATTGCTTGCTTTGTGTGTGCCTATGGTCACACTTGGAAAGGGACCCAGAATTGTAGACAACTAACTCTACAGTGTGGTGTGATACCAAAAGCTTTTCTAGAATATGCTGAGATAAAAATGAAATACTGCATTTCATTGAATCTAAGACACCATTATTTTATGTATCAACAAGAAAGAAAAAAAACCCCTTCTAACTATAAGATGCCATCAATGACAAAGTGCATCTTGGTTCCAGAGATGAGTAAGAATGTGTGTCTTAGGATGGTGAAATGTGGTAATTAACTTTTAAAGAAGTGATAAGTGTTATCTCTCAGCATGAACCAAGCCTTACTGTGGAAACAGAGAAGGTAGCAATTATTTTTGCTGGAGTGACCGGAGGATGTATCATAGAGGAGGGGGCATTTGACCTGGGTCTTGAAGGATTTTGCCAGTGGGAGAAAGAGTGGAAAGAGCATTCCACCTTGAAGGAATAATGCAGGCAAAGGTACGGAGGCAGAAGAGGGATCCCTTTTATGAACCATGGGATATAGTCTAAGTAGTTAAAATATAAAGGGTGTAGGAGAGAAGGAGCTGGTTGCCAATGTGGGGAACATTGAAGCCACATTGTAAATAGCCTATAATATGAGGCTTGGGAGTTTGTACCCCAGAGGTAATAGGGAGCCATAGAATGTTCTGAGCTGGGAAGTGACATGATTTAGAAAGGTCTGTTTGGCATGATAAATGAAGGATAGGTTGGAGAAGTGTAAGAATGGAGACAGGGATACAAGTTGGACTATTGTAGCCAGCCAGTTTGGGGGTGGTGGGGAGAGAACCGCACCCATGGCTCTATATGATGAAGTCAAATTTTAAAAGTCTAAGGCGACCATACGGCAATGAGAATAAAAGATCTACAATCACACACAACAATATGAATGAATCTCACACACAATGTTGAATGAAAAAAGCCAGACACAAAAGAGGACAGACGGTGGTTCCATTTATATCAGGCCCAAGAAGAAGCAGAAACCACTCTATAGTGCTAGCAGTCAGCATGATGGTTGTCCTTGGGAAGGGTAGTGACCGGCCAGGGATACGTCGTCTGGGTGCTGAACATGTTGTTGGCACTGGTTACATGGGTGTGTTCATTTTGAGAGAATTCCTTGAGCTGTACTCTTTTTTTTTTTTGAGTTGGAGTCTCACTCTGTCGCCCAGACTGGAGTGCAGTGGCCGCTCCCCGACACCGCAGCCTCCACCTGCTGGGCTCTGGCGATCCTTCCGCCTCAGCCTTCCAAGTAGCTGGAACTACAGGCGCGCGCTACCACGCCCGGCTAATTTTTTGATTTATTGTAGAGATGAGGTCTCGCCAAGTTGCCCAGGCAGGTCTTGAATCCGCAGGCTCAGGCAATTCACTCATCTCGGCCTCCCAAAGCGTGGGATTACAGGCTGAGCCACCGAGCCTGGCCGAGCTGTACTCTTAAGATGAGTGCACTGTTCTGTACTTCTGTTATATTTCAATACAATTTACCAAAAAAATAGGGCCATGGAGAGAAACTGGAAGGGTCTAGAAACAGAGAAGTATCAGGAGTGGAGCATGCAAAGCACTCACTCCCAGGATGGGTTGAAGCTTTGGTAGACAGCCATGGACCACCAAAGGGGCCTTATGGGGGGCACTTGGAGCCAGCATGGGTGGGTGATGGGAAGAATGCAAGACTTTCCCATCTCCAGGCCCATGAGAGAAACCGCAGATGTATTGGTGGAGGACGACCAACAGACAGGAAACAGTGGCACGAGCGTGTGATGAAAGATGTGACTGTTACAGGGCACACTGTTTCCAATGCGCCTCTGTTTCCAGGTCCAGACTAAGTACCTGTCAAGACAGGCCAGGTCATTGAAAGAACATCTGAAGGGTCTTGGGGAGGTGAGCGAAAGAAAGGGCTAGGTGGCAGGGGACGCAGCAGGGTTCAGGTTTCCTGAGCCCACAAGTGTGGCTTCAGCAGTTAGGGGGGTGAGTGTATATAGAGCCTCAGCAGCATCTGAGAACCAATTGAACAAATGGTGAGTGATGCCACAGAGGAGAGGAGTGCTCCCTAGGAGTGGGGGTGAGTTCACCAAGAACCAGCCCGGGAATACCCTCCTTTCTTCATGGAGTTAGGAGTGTGGCAGATTAAAGAAATTAGGAGATCGTCTGTATCGGGGCTTCAGGAAGAGTCTCATGATTTTCTGGAGGGGAAGATGGAGAAGCACTCACTGCAGAATGTAGAAGTTGGGGCAATGTTCGGTAGGACCAGAGGGGGCTGATGATCTCCATTGTGGCCAGTCACAGGGCTCTATCTTTGGCATTCTTCCATTTAGCATTTTGGTCAATGCTTTAGGATAAGAAAGAAAATCAGATTGTCCACTGACGGTGGCACTGAGAGATGGTGACCATGAGAGGCAATGAATCCACCATGCAGGATGCCCTCAGCAGGCTACAACATCAGGACATGGTCACAGATGACATGTGTCAATCCTGTTTGTAAGCCTCCAAACTAAATGGTGGATAAATAAGGTTAGAGAGGTCTGGCTTGACGTTTCTATACAACATCAGCAATAATAGCCCTTTAGAAAACAAGACAAGCTTCCTATGAGCCAAAGGGATGATATGCTGCTACCAAAATGTGGGCAACTTACCTACAAGGACAGCGGGGACAGCAGTCTAGAGGCCTGGGCTCAGAGGGCTGGCCCTACTCTTGGCCCAGATGGAGGGTTTTTTTTCAGATTACAAGATTGAGGTCCAGACTGGTTAAATTATGTACCTAATGACGTTGGCAGAGGCAGCGAGGGGGCCCGTACCCAATCTGCCTGACCCCAAACTCCTGCAACTGTTTCAGTGCCACTTGCAGTTCTGGGAAACACCTTTGAAGAGAACCTTGGGCAGACTGTAGACTGGTGGCCAGGGGAGGTTGAGGGATCTAGGGATATTTCTCCTGAGGATGAAAGGACTTGGCTGGAGGTGGCGAGTGAGGGGGTACTAGGAACTGTCTTTGGTGAAGGGTTACCATGGGTGGGTGGAGCACTGTGGGCCCCAGCAACAGACAGGGATCCAGGTGCAAAGCTTTCAGAAGGCTGACACAGGGAGCCTAGGACAAAAGGTGTGAAAACTTCATGACTCAAGTCATAAAGTTGAAGCCTTAGCAGTCCCTGACCATCCCATCTTTAATGGTGTTATTTACTACACACCTAGGAAGTGCCTGGTAGTATGTTAGGTACTTTATATGCATTATCTGACTTAATGGAGTGAATTACATGTAAAGTGCTTGAAACAGTGGCTGGCACACATGAGTGTTCAACACACATCAGCTATTGGTCTGATTGAATCCTCCCAATAACAGTGTGAAAGAGGAACCATTATTATCTCCATTTTACAGGTGAGGAAACTGAAGCTCAGGAGGTTAAGCCTTACTCAGAATTGCACCACTAGTAACTAGTAAGCCAGAATTTGATCCCAAGACTGTCTGACTCCAGAACTTACCCTTGTCCTTAAGGGGTAAAGAGGGACTCATGTGTTTGGCAGGTGGTGGGACCAGAGAGACCTCTTCCCCATCTAAGGTTCTGTTCCAAAAAAGAGCTTCTTGTCCATCTAGGGTCCCCATTGTCAAAGTTCTTATTGTTTTTGAAAGCTCCAAATGAGACAGGCTTCTGGTCCCATTGCCAGTCTGTGTCCTTCTGGAGACTACCCAATTAGAAGCTACCTGTCCCACTCACCTGGGGCAACCATCCGAAGTTCTCCAACAGTGTGAGGAGTCTGGGTAGAGGAGGAGGCTCCAGTCTCTGCTGGCCTGCACCAGACTTAACATTGACTCCTGAAGGATTTCATCACAGGCTCTCCAGGCCAGACACTGTCCTCCCTGATAACCAGAAAAAGACACTGACTCATGTTTAGTCCAGTGGGGGACCCTGGCCAGCTTACTTCACTTCCTTTTGGTGTTGTCCCTCCAGCATCTTTGTTCCTTTGAGACTTTCCTCAATCCTACAAAGGTATCTTCTAGGGGAGGCAAGTGGCACTGAAACAGTTGCAGGAGTTTGGGGTCAGGCAGGTTGGGTACGGGCCCCCTCGCTGCCTCTGCCAATGTCATTAGGTACATAATTTAACCAGTCTGGATTTCAATCTTGTAATTTGAAAAAGCTGGGATCCTAACACCTATTTTTTCAGGCAGTCATGAAGATTAAGATGATGCATACCAAGGTGTCTGGCACAGAGTAGGTAGGTGTTTAATAAATGGTAGCGATTATTATTACTCAAACTGTGTCACCAGACCACATTTGATGCCTGCAATCCAATTTTACAGTTTAAAAAACATGCCTGGTGAAAAGGGAAAAGCAACTCAGATTCATTCAGTTACCCTTTTTTAGAGCCATCATTCATAACTTACCTTTTTTTTTTTTTAAAGAGAGGAAATGAAAACAAATAATGCACTTTAAGAAAAAAAAGGCTGGGCTACTTGATTGAAAGAAACATTTCAACTTAAACATAAATTAAAAATACATGGAAGATGTTTGCAAAAATGGCATATATATGAACTCATACTTTTTTTTTTTAAGAAGAAAAAGTAAGAGAAGACTTTGCTGCTGTTGGGAGTTAGAGTAGATGCAGGCATGGATGACAGGACAAATGGGAAGAGGGTGTTGGAAACTGGGCCCCATTTCTGGGAGGAAGCAGCTGAGGAGGGCAGATCTGAATATCCCTGGATAGTCAGCTCAATCTGGAAACAAAACAGATGGTGGTGGTGGGGTCTCTGGTTTAGCTTCCCAGGGTCAGGATGCTCAGAGGGGTGGAATTTCCTGCTGACAGGCAGCCACAAAGACCATGGGGCCCCAAAATCCCTGCAAGTGAAAAGGGCATCATCTCTCACCCTTTGAGCTGGGGTTTGGGGACTGACTTCTGTGTGTGGGGAGAGGCCGTGGGAGAAAAGATTGCCAGGGAGGTGGGGTTATGGGATGAAGATGAGAGTTTAAGCAGACCTGGGCTGACACGGATGCTTTATCACTTCCTGGAGGGGCAGTCCTGATCATGTTGCTTTCTAGACTCCATTACCCCTCTTATAAGGTAGATGAGCTCATGGGATCGAGGGGTTTCCACATCCTGAGACTTGGTCAATCCATTTTATCCCCATTAATAAGATACTCTAGCCACTTCTTATCCTCTCCTCTGCTTAGACCCTGTTCTGACCACCAAGTATGGCTTATTGTAAAAGCCTCTGAACCCAGATCCTACTTCAGTCCTTTCCCCTCCTAACAATTCCCACTCTGCAGCCAGAGCGATCCTGTTAAAACATATCAGATCATGTCACTGCTTCACTCCATACTCTCCTGTGGTTCCCATTTCATTATGTACAGTCCAGAGTCCTCACAGTGCTGAGACCCCCATGATCCCACATGCCTTTGACCTTGGTTGCTAATGCCTTTCCCCTTACTTACTTTGATCCTGCCACCTTGGCTTGCAGACTGTTTCTTAACCCTGCCAGGCACACTCCTGTCTTGGAAATTCTGTCCTTGCCACTCCTCTGCATGGGACATTATTTACACGTCTCACTTTCTTACCTCCTTTAGGTCTTTGCTGAGAAATCACCTCAGCGTGTCCTTCCCTGACCTCCCTCTTTCAAATTGCAGCCCCACCCTGCCAGTCTCAGGCCTCTTCCCTGCTTTTTTGTTCACCATAGCACTTTTCATAAACACGTACTAAAATATCTTCTTATTTGTAGTAATCATCTGTCCTCCACTAGAATGCCAATTCTACAAGGTCAGGGATTTGGGTCTAGTGTGTTCCTTCCTGCATGCTCAGCTCCTAGGACACTGCCCATCAGGTGGTACACCTGCCAAAACATTAGTTGAGGGAACAGATGATTATTATAAAGCAAGAGGCTGGACCCCAGCTCTAGAAAAACGTGGACCGAGGCAGGAGCTCAGGCTCAGGTAACACACCAGGGACTCAGTTACCCAAACTGGAACACAAGGCCAGAGTAGAATCTTGCAGCCAGAGGGATGCCCAGGCATCAGAAGTGGGGCGGGAGATCAGAGCTTGGCCTGAAGCCACGCTGATGGAGAGTGAGGCTGGTGTTCCTTGGATTGGGGCTGGTCCCAGGCCATGTGTCTTGGGGCTAGGTCACCCCTTAGGTGGCAACAGAGGAGCTGCAAGGCAGGATGCCAGTCAGGGCCTTCAACTCCTCAGTAAATATGAGGCAAAATTATCCCAGTTTTTAATTTATCCCCAGATGTAGGTATCAGCAGATACTCCATGTTGGCACAGCTTACAAATGACTAAGAGGAAAAAAAAGAAAAGAAAAAAAAACAAAACAAAACAACAAGTAAAAATGCTCATTTGGAAACCTGAGTTGAGGATTTGAGGAATGGCAGGTGCCAGAAGCCTGTGACTAGGGGTTATGTGCCATGTCAAGTAAGACAGCTGTTGATCAAGAGTCTGGGGATTACACTGTCCTCTGGATCCTATCGCCCTCTCTTTTTTGGGGTGGAGATGCTCAGGTGAGCTCTGCTCAGGCAAATCCTCCAGCTTGGAGAGGAGGAAACAGTAATTGGAGCTGAGAGGTTATGTCTACGGAAGCCTAGAAAGAGAAGTTGGGGCAGAGAGAGTTTGGCCTGCTTTCCCTGGCGCTGTCCAAGGTACTTTCCAGTAGTTCTGTTCAGCCTCTGCTGTCTTCACGTTTGCTGACAACCCGGCCCGGAGTCAGGGCTGCCCTTGCCCCTCTCCAAAGAGCTGGCTTGTGGACATCATCTGGTCCAACTCCACCCCATGCCCGAGGGAACTGAGGTCCAGAGCAGCTGAGAGTCGGGGTAGTGCCTCTCCTGCAGGGAAAACTCGCTGCCCACATCCCGGCTCCCAGGGCGCTGTGTCCAGGGCTCCCACCAGCTCTGGGTTCCAGTCCTCCGTTCGTAACTCTGTGCATTTCGACTAGCTCTCTGAGTCTCAGTGTGTTCACCTGTAAGGTGAGGACGATAAATACAATGTGCTTGGTTCATAGGGCTGTGGTGAGGAGTACATTCCAAGACATGTCCTCCGTGCTCAGTGAAGGTTACGCTCCCGTCCCTGTCTCACTTGACATGGCACACAACCCCTAGTCACA
>CAUYQG010204031.1:0-11125 GCA_963574415.1 Tarsius wallacei | reverse complement strand
TGTTAGGCTGTTAACTTGTGATCATTCCATTTTCTTTATGTGCGTTCATAGAGATATGATTTCCTCTCTTAGTACTACTTTCATGGCAACTGTGCAGACTCTTAGCATACACCCAAGTCTTGAGTTATTGAATCAATTCCTGAATAGTCTCATATACAGAAGGTTTCCTTTTCAGCCAGATAATTTAAATTTTAAGAGAAAATAGTAATCTGATTTTCAGAACTTAGCAAACATGTCATCATGTTTATGTTCATATGTTGCGAAAGAGAAATCTCATTTTTCAGACAACTAAAAATAGGACATACCATGAAAACCAAGTTCATTTACAGTAAAAACATGGGCTTTAAGTCTCCCATCCAATAACACAAGCAGAACATGCCAATTGTAGGCAGTGTTCTCTCTGCTACAAGACAGGCCTGGGAGACACAAATGAGGAGGATAATACCCTCTTATCAATAGAGTATATGAGGCATAGTAGAAGAAAAACAGAATTTGAGTGGCAATGCAGATCATATTATCAGCAAATAACATCAATGTTGGAAACATGTTTCTCAGTATAAGCAAAGTAATAGCATAGGAAAAATGTTTCTCTGTCATGTGATTAACTTAGCTTTTCTCTTTATGAACCACCTATTTCTTTCTCTGGATTAATATATTTTGTTTATTGCTGAAGAATGTGCTTATAGTTGTCAATCAGTGCCTAGAATTTATTGAGGGCAACACTTAACAAACAAGCACACATATACCCCTCTAGAGAATTTGTTTTACATGACAATATTCTTTTCCATAAAGCCCAGACAGAACCTCAGAATCCTCCACAACACAGTATTTGAGATAATCTCCATCAGCCATTCTGGTTGACATAGGAACTCTATCTCCCATTCCTACCTTAAGGTATGAACTTTAACTATATAACAATATTAATACTTTTAACCTATGCCTCTCTAACTGCCCATAATCATATTTTCATCTCTTTCTCTATCATTTATCTCAACATATTTTTTTTCATTGAAGTCTATTGGTTTCTTCGGACCAACTTCAAAACCTATGCCTCCACTTCAAAAACCCTTTCCCAGATAATCTAATTAATGAAATATGGTATCTTGGATTTTTAACAAGTGAAGCCAAAGTTTGTAAAATTTGCTTTCAATATTTTTATTCAAACATGCACATCCTTATCAGACAACTGAAGATGACAACATGTGAACTAGTGGCTGAGTGTACATAAAAGTATAAAAAGTATGAACATATCATATATGGTATTAAAAACAGAAGGAACATTCTGTACAAGTACAGTGAAATCCTCAGAACATTTGACTGCTTACTTGTACCATTCCTGGGCAGGTGAAATGACAGACTATTGAAGTAACTTCCACAAAATAATAGAGATGACTAAACCTAATATATATATAGATATAGATATATATTGTTTCACACATATGTATAAAGCAAAGGTAGTACTTATTATATAAAGCAAAACATAAAATATGTATATTAAATCTTAAGAGCTCTTAAATCTTAAGAAAACATGCAAAGCCCGTAATAGAGACATCTCTAAAATTTTGCGGAGTCTATAAAAGAACAGAAGAAGCAGAGATGCATTCCATGCTCCTTGATAAGAAAACTACTATAAAAATACCACTTCAGACAAATATATGGACTTCGCAGAAACTTGGATGGATTTGGAGTCGATCATACTCAGTGATCTATCACAGAAACAAAGAAGAGAGTACCAGATGTTCTCACTCATAAGCGGACCTTGAACAATTATAATACTATAAGAAAGTGTTTGGCAGTAATGGGAAACTGCCGGGGGGAGGGGTGTGTGTGGGAATGGTAGTTGAGGGAAACTGCTAGGGGAGGGAGGGGCATACCTCATCAACAAGGGTACCTGCATAATCAATGCTTGTATACTAACCCTGAACTGTACCCCACATCTTTATAACAAAAAAAAAGATTTAAAAAAATTATACACAAAAAAATAAAAATAAATAAACCAGGCAACCCCCTCAGATCCCCTCCCACTATGGGAACTTTTCTGTCCTCTCAGTAAATCCTGCTTTAAAATTTTTTTTTTAAATGAATAAATAAATATACCACAGAAAAAGAGAAAAAAAATTTGTAAAACATATTTGTGAAAGAACTGGACTTCATTACATGTAAACATCCTCTCAATAATTTTTTAAAAACTCAATAAAATGTGGGTAAAGAATTGTATATACATTTTAATAAAGAGGAGATATGGATGTAAGACAAGCATAAATAATAATAATAATAATAATAATAATGCTTAAATTATGCTACTAAAACTTGTTTGTGGCCTTTACACAATTCTCAACAAACTACCAGTGGAATTTTTCAAGAGAAGGTGAATAATGTGGTAAAATAATTCTAAAGGTAGCTGGAAGAATAAATTTGTGTGATTAAAAAAAGTTTAGAGTAATTAGTATATTTAATATTAAATATAGTATTAGTTCTATTTCTGAAAGCACTGAGATAATAATAATCATGTATACAATTACTGAGCCACTATTATTTCACAGTGTTTAAAATAAGCACGTTACAAGTGTTTAGTTTCTATTTAATCCTGTGATAAAGATGATATAATGCCTGTTTTGCTAACGAGGAGGGTAAGCTATTGGCCAGAGTTCCTTATGGAGAGAGCTTGTTGGATAAATACATAGGCTCTGGAGTCAAGGAGATATGTATTCCAATCTCAAACATATCCCTTGCTAGCTGTATATTTTGAGTTTGTGGTTTTTTAAAAAAAAAATTTGATTTGTATTTTTTAGAATCAGAGTCTCACTTTGTCTTCCAGACTGGAATGCAGTGGCACACTCATGGCTAAAGCAGCCTCGACCTGCTGGGCTCAGGCGATGCTTCCATCTCAACCTTCCAAGTAGCTGGAACTACAGACACCACCATGCCCGGCTAATTTTTGGTTTATTGTAGAGAAGCGGTCTCGCCAAGTTTCCCAGGCGGGTCTAGAACCCCTAGACTTAGGCAATCCTCTTACCTCCACCTCCCAATGTGCTGGGATAACAAGCATGAGCCACTACATCCAGCTTGAGCTTGTGATTTAACTTACTATAGCTTGAGTTCCTAATCTGCAATTTGAGGAAAATAAAAACTATCTTTTAAGATCAATATATGAATGAAACAACAAAAATATGTTTAATAGATCCTGTCACATAGTTGACACTCAATAAATGCAAGCTTAAAAACACTAAAAAATACACAATGGGGTATTGTTGAAACTCAATAATAATAATAGCTGACATACAGAAAGCATTCAATTCTGGGCATTATTTCCAGTACTTTCCATGCATAGACTCATGTTTGTTGTCTTAACAACATTAGAAGTAGTCAGTGTTATTACCGCCATTCCACAGATCAAGAAACAGATGCACAAAAAATTAAATACTGTGTCAAGGGCGTACAGCTAAGCTGAGGCAGAGCTGTAATTAAACACAAGTGGTTCTCTTAACCACATCTACAGCACTTCCTCACAGTCACGCTGATCGGAGACATATAGGGGCATGGACAGAGTAGGAAAGCCTAATACAGGTTGTGGTTAGGGTACTATTAAATAGCCCAGGCCTGAGTGGGTGAGGATTTAGATAAGAAACAATAGGATTAAAACAGAAACTGGTATGTCATGTTTATTTAGGATCAAAGAAGAAGAAGAAGACTGAGAAAGCACCAGCTGTAAATGAGAAAAGAGTTCAGTTTCCAAGTTTAGAAAATGGGATCAAAATAATGTTCTTGGTCAAGATAGGGAAGACAAGAAAAAGAAGCCTTAAAAAATTCATGCTCAAATTGGCCAAATTGTATACTTTACAAAAAGTAAATAAATGATATTCTATTTAGCACTTACTATGGATCACAGATAACTTAAAAGCAATAAAATCCCCTCAATTAATAAACAAAGGGAAATTTTACATGAAGATAACAGAATAAATATGGAAAATGAAACAATATATTATGAAGTCATCTTGGTTTAGCTTATCCAAACCAGAGTCTTGTCTTTTCATAACTTGTGTGCAGAAAAGTTTTGCAAGTCTTTGGGAAAATAAGGGGAAACCCAATTATAATTGCTTAAAAGCTCAAAGAACAAACTTGAAGCAAATAACAAAGTCTTGTCAAAATTAAGCTATTTTAGAAGCTCTAAAATTTTCAAAATCTAGAGTTATTTTATTGATTAACATTCCTCATAACATACCTAGATATTGGAGGGATGAGAATCTTCCCAAGTGTTTATTACTATAACTAAAAATATTCCTAAATAGGCATCATTATCAAACCCAGTTTTAAAAGCCCAAATCACCTATTTTCTAATCCTTCTCACCTTTTCTCCTTCTCTTATGTGAAGGCACGAGTGAGCACAGGTTTATTCTGCATAAGATAGAGGAAGAAGTTACCTAAAATGTGTTTTTGGCATGTGTTGATTTGTTTAAACATTGAAAATGATTTTGCCTCCTTCCACACAAAATATCACCCCCAGATTAGAATGGTATCACTAGGCTATTTGCTTGAGAATTCCAATTCCAACCTCTCCAAGGAAAAGAGGTCACGATTTATAAATCCATCCCAGGGTTCTAGGCTGAAGAGAAGAGGCAATGTTGGATACCAGCTGCCAGGTGGTGCTTAAAAACAAAATCACATCATGACAGCACAAAATCCCCATCAACACTACCATCAGCAATGATCCAGTGTCACCACACAGACCTCAAACTCACCTCGACTATTATTGCATTGTTTTCCCCAATAAAGTTGCCTTTAGAAGATGTTAGATAATGTGGGGAAACTATCAATGGATAGTAACAAACGGTCTATCATGCTCGAGTTCTAGACCCTAGTTTATCTGACAAAAAGCACTTAAGTTCTCGGAACTTCAGTTACTTTATAAAATAGAGAGCTAGGTGAAAAGGCTCTAAAAACTAAGCACAATGGTAATATTGTTGTTTGACTGCCACTCCACCAAAATTAATGTTAATCCTAAATGTGGATTAACATATTTCAGATGGGAGAAGGAGAGCCCAAAAGAAAAGCCCCGAGTGTACTCTTTACACTTGACCTTGGACTCTATGACCTTGTCTCTGGGAATGACCCTACCCTCAGCTGAAGTTGTAATAAAACACTTTTGCTCACCACTACTGTTGTTTCTGCGGCTACTTTTCTGGAAAACTTTAACATTATAAACTTTTCTTCCTTCCTTCCTTCATTCTTTAAAAATTTCTTGAGCATCCTCCATGAGGTATCACAAATGTGAGCCATTAGGGGCAGAGAGGTTCATAAAAAGATTGTAGAACCAGTCCACATGGAACCTAAGGTCTAAAACTAGTTGTTGCTCTAAGTATAGCAAAAAGTCATCATACTGTAACAGAGGCAATGTTCAAGATGTAAATTTGAGGGAATTCTCACCAAAATTTGCAGATTACAGAAGCATAAAGACTGGCAGAGACTTTTAGAATTCAAGTATTCTAATCTTATATAAGAACACGGAAATCGCCAGGCTTGGTGGCTCAGCCTGTAATCCCGCGCCTTGGGAGGCTGAGGTGAGTGGATTGCCTGAGCCCGCGGGTTTGAGACCCGCCTGGGCAACTTGGCGAGACCTCATCTCTACAAAAAATCAAAAAATTAGCCAGGCGTGGTAGTGCGCGCCTGTAGTTCCAGCTACTTGGAAGGCTGAGGTGGAAGGATCGCCGGAGCCAAGCAGGTCGAGGCTGCACAGCCTTGATGGGGTACTTAACCCTTACAGAACCACCCATTCCACATCTTCAGCACCACCTAATCTGCAGCACATGACATCTCAAAGGGATGCAGGAAAATCCTTTTAGAAGAGTCAGCGTGTCCCTGGCAGGATATTTTACAGTGCCTCCCCAAGTGATTATTTGGGAAGGTTACTTAATAGTCCTGATAATGAAAGACACAAAGTTTCAAGTGATTAATAAACTGATATTTGCACAACAAACATTTCATGTATAACAAGTATTTTAGAAAATAATTTCTTTGGTAATTATGCAGCAATTCAGAGTTGAAGTTTGTAGTTTGAAGAAAAGCAGGAAGGCAGGATTTAGATGTTTTGTTCTCATTGTATTGATTGGGAAAAAAGTGCATTTAAAATATGTAATATAATGGGTCTCTAAAAAAAGATAGAAAACTGGATATACTTGTCTAGTTTTGCTCTCTTCCAAAACCCCGTTAAAATGCCAGTAAAGGATTTTTTCAGGCATAAATCCATAAAGATGAAGAGATATAGGAGAGGAGAAAATAATGACAAAATACTAGAAAATGGCAGGTAGATAGATTAGTGGTAAATCTAAGACAGGAGGCAGGAGACATTGATTTTCATATCAATGGGCTCCATTTCTCAGGGCCAATTTGACTTTGTAAATTATGTGCAAGTATAAATGAGCTATTGAAACAATAAAAAGTAAGAGATTTCCTATAAAGCACAGGGGCTGTGATGAGACATGGCCTAAGGAACCAAAAAGTATAGTGCTTCCCTCAGACCAAAATTCAGAATCTATTCAACACAACTTGCATTCTACTGTGGCTGATAGAGCTCCTACTCAGTGAGCTGCATCAAACAACCCAGCACCTGGTGCCTCAACAACCAGTCTATGTTTCACCTCCTTCCTTGCCTGCTATGGTCAAATATCTGAAGGGTGTAAGCGCACTGAGCTGGATTCAGCTTGACTGCCCATTTATCTCCATCACGTCCAAGCAGAACCCAGGATGTAGTACAAAGGAGAAATGCGAATCAATATATTGCTTTGGAAAATCCTAAAATACTATAGAGTCTGTGGTCATGTAAGAGTCAAGCTAAATGATGTGAGATGAAAGCTGTTGATGTCCAACCAAATAATCTAAGTATCCCCAGAGATCAGC
The DNA here is from genome assembly GCA_963574415.1 of Tarsius wallacei. NCBI lineage: Eukaryota > Metazoa > Chordata > Mammalia > Primates > Tarsiidae > Tarsius > Tarsius wallacei. The sequence continues at coordinate 4,231 of CAUYQG010204031.1, read as the reverse complement.
TGTCAGTCAGACTGTCCTCAAAACCTCATGAAATTCACCGAAATGGAAAGTGTCATTTGTACTGAAAGGCTGTTTTTGAATGGGAAGCTAGTCATGGTCAGGTGACAAGCTGTAGCTAACAACTCAAACAAATAACAGTAAAAATCAACTGTGCCTCTTTTTAAAACTGTGAAGGCTGTTTATTTGCCTCTATATTATTGACATTAGACAGTGTTCTAGGAGTGCAAGCTGTACACATATAAAACTGTTCAACAATCCTTTAGAGCCATTTGAAACATCAGCATCTCTGTATACATTTTATAGTGAAGTAACTATTTGGAAGGTGATTTATATTTATCCAAGTGGGATTTCTGACATTAATTGCACATTGAAAATCCATTAAGTGTTCACGTTTTAAGACGGGCTCCTTGGATCATTCCAATTGCTTCCCCAATGGCTAATACTTCCACCACACCTCTAAAAGATTCTGCAATAAATTCTAATGTCTTTGTTTCAGGAAAATGGTTCTAAGTCAAATTCCAGGCAATTCTGCTGTCCCCTTCCAGTCTTTTAACATAATACAGCCCAATGAAGGTTTGTAATCTTACCTTTTTCTGATCAGGATTACTGCTTAGTTATTCAGCATTCTTGATATGATGAACCTGAAAAGGGTCTAATTACCACACAAAAAAAAGTCTTTAAATATTTAACCAATCATATATAAAGTAACTCACCCCTGAGTATGACACAAATGGCAATCACATCGTGTAAAAAATTTATTAAAGAGGTAAACAGCTTTCAAAATGTAATGATGGATTATACTTTAAAAGTATAATGTGATGCTTGGGTCTGCAGGAACAATAACTTAATTGCGATAGATCTGAGGAATTTGTGGAGCTCCAATGAATTTGATAGAATATTTTCAATAGAAAACAACCCTAACCCTGTAACCAGGAAGAGCAAGCTTATAAAAATAGAAAAAATTAGTTGATCATCTGGTAAAATTTTTATAGGAAATATACATATACATATATATTTTATAAAGGACTTGATTTGTATATAACATTTAGAAGGAGGATCTATTTTATGTCCTGTGATGTTTTTAAAGTGATCCCAGAGTCTTACTACTAAAAAATTGTAAACCATGGCCAACAAGTCTTAGGTAGATTCACACATCCATCCAAAAGTCCTTTCCAATTTGTGAGCCACCCTAGAGCATAAGAATTGAGATCAGAAACACACATTTGAAGCAAACAACTTAGGAGTCAACCTTTTAAAAGAGAAAACATATGAATCCCATGAAAAGTATCAGTGTCATTTCTTGACATCTTACTTTTTAAAACTGGACAGTTTCCTCATATGTCCTTATGCATTACCTTTATTTCATAAGGAATTTTATTGTGTGCCAAAAATTAGAACTGGTAAAAATAACATTCAAACTTGCCAAGACTGATGGACAAAGTTGTAAAATACTAGAATTATACCTCAAACTGGTGGCTTACTACTTATAGGTAGCTCTAATATCGGCTGAGCAAATGTAAAACAAAATCACTCTTACTGGTCACACTGCACATTGCTATGAGGAACTGTGGCAATCCCAGAACAGATTATTCATGAATTTATTCAATGCAAAATTCTTAGGCATTTACTGTGTGCAGGACATAACATAGGAATAGAGAGTTAAATAAGAAATAAACTCTGAGCCGGGCTCAGTGGCTCAGCCTGTAATCCCGCGCCTTTGGGAGGCTGAGGTGAGTGGATTGCCTGAGCCCGCGGGTTCAAGACCCGCCTGGGCAACTTGGTGAGACCTCATCTCTACAATAAATCAAAAATTAGCTGGGCGTGGTAGTGCGCGCCTGTAGTTCCAGCCTCTTGGAAGGCTGAAGCGGAAGGATCGCCGGAGCCCAGCGGGTCGAGGCTGCGGTGGCCGGGAGCGGCCACTGCACTCCAGCCTGGGCGACGGAGTGAGACTCCAACTCAAAAAAAAAAAATAATATAATTTAGTGATGTTTGCTGTAAAAACAATGTGTGGAACAAATGAGAAAGCATCATGGAGAAATTCACATCAATTGCAAACAGTGGTTATGCCCTGGAAATGGAATTGGGTAAGAGTGGGCATCAGGGACCTGATACCTTATTTTACACATTTATTTTGCAAGAATTTACCCAAAAAAGTGGTTTCTTGTGTAATTTTAAAATAACAGATGAAATCGCTTGAAAAGACCCAGGAGGCATGTAACATCCTCAGAGCCCAGAGCCCGGGCCTCCCTCCTCCGCCACACTGTTGAGTCACTGCTGAGACAGCCCTTTGTGGTTTCCCAGGGTGGCGGCCTTGCTGCAGCACTCACAGAAGACAGGGGCAGAGGGAGGCTCTGTTCAGCCTGATGTGCACTGATTGAGCACATACTATGTGCTCATCATGGACAGGGGGACGGTCCATACCCTGCACATCATCCAGTGAATACTGAGAAGGGAACAGATGAGACCAAACGACCCTGAAGGTCCTAAGACAAGGGCAGCACAGGGTCCTGGGGGACATAAGTCCCACCCTACCCAGAGCCTCTCCCTCACTTATTGGCTTTTCTCTGCTCCTGACCCAGGAACAGCTACATAATGTGGAGGGTTCAGTGTAAAATGAAAATGCAAGAACCTTCTTGAAAGCAATAGAGTTTAGCCAGGTGTGGTGGCTCATGCCTGTAATCTTAGCACTTTGGGAGGCCGAGGAGAGAGGATTGCCTGAGTCCAGGGGTTTGAGACCAGCCTGGGCAACTTGACGAGACCTCATCTCTGCAACAAATCAAAAAGTTATTCAGGCGTGGTGGCACATGCCCTGTAGTTCCAGCTACTTGGAAGACTGAGGGGGAAGAATTGCCTGAACCAAACAGGTCAAGGCTGCGGTGACCATGAGCATGCCACTGCACTCCAGCCTGGGCAACAGAGTGAGACTCTGACTCAAAAAAAAAAATTAAAAAAAAAGAGTTTAAACACAGTGACAAAAGAGTATTATAATAAGTCCAAGACCCTTCTAAGTACAGTGCCTTATTGACAACACAGATCACACTCTGTTATCCTAGCCCTGTTCTGCCCTTCTGCCTCGGGTCTAATACCCACAGTATGAGGTAACCTCAGGGATTAAGATGATCAAAGTTCAAAGAGCACAAGAAGAGACATGGCCCTACTGCTCCCCACACTCCTCACTCTGTTCAACTCTCCTGTAGACCCTCAGAGCAGAGAGACTCTTAGGTGGTGTGACATGGACAGGACAGATATCCCTCTGTGACAGAAGAACTTGGCCCAAGTACCTCAGCAGTGAAAGACCTGGTGTCCAGGTTACCCCTGAGCTCTCAGTGCCTCAGGAGAAACATGTGGCCTCTAGTCCAGAGGGAACCAGGCCCTGCCTCTACTGACTTCCCGCAGGAGGAAGTCATTATCCACCTCTACCCAGGGGTCAGTGGTTGGAGCACTAATCAGAACCCTGGTCAATGCTTGTTCTGGACCTGACAGGTATGTCTGAACAATAAGACCATCAAGATGTAGTTATTATGCCTCTGTCCTGATGAAACCAACTGTGGTTCCCACTGTCTGTAGGACCCAATTCCCCATGTAGGACCCAATTCCCACTCCCGTGCAAGATAATGACTTCCCTCTGCAGGGCAGTTAGTCAGTACAGGCAGGGCCTGGTTCCATCAGGACTCCAGGCCCCATGGTTCCCCTGGATCCTGATCTGCTTCACTCTATCCTGCCCCGGGTGATAACAGTGCTGTGAGTCCTCAACACTCCCATTGAGCCTATCCCAGAGATATGCATTCGCAGACTTGTTGCGTGCCCATGGCTGCCGCCAGATTTAAGAGATAGTACAAGAAATGTGCACTGAAATAAGGAAGTGGCAGGGTATCAGACCATGACAATCTGAATTTAGTGCAGTCTTGTTTGGGAACACCAGAGTAGAGAATAAAAGAAGACTTGAAAGAAAAGATATAGAACATGACATAGCATTGAAATTGTGTGTAGACATACTAAAAATGTTTCAAGGATGATTTTTAAAAATTGACTTGGCAGGACTTTTCCTTTTACAATTCTTCACTGTCCACCAGAGTGCCGTGAAGTCATGCCAGCCTAGAGTCTCCTGGTGGACTGCTGACCTCCCTAGTATGGCGCCCAGCACCCAGCTTAACTTTTTTTTTTGATTCAGAGTCTCATTCTGTCGCCCAGGCTGGAGTGCATGGCATGATCACGGCTACCGCAGCCTCGA
>CAUYQG010204030.1:0-16039 GCA_963574415.1 Tarsius wallacei | reverse complement strand
AAGACACAAACAAATGGAAAAATATCCCATGCTCATGGATAGGAAGAATCAACATTGTTAAGCTGTCCATCCTACCAAAGGCAATCTACAGATTCAATGCAATACCCATTATGTTACCAACATCATTCTTCTCAGACCTGGAAATGACAATACAGAAATTCACATAGAAACATAAACGACCACGAATAGCTAAAACAATCCTTAGCAAAAGAAACAAAACAGGAGGTATCACACTTCCAGACTTCAAACTTTACTATAAGGCTACAGTAATCAAAACAGCCTGCTATTGGTACAAGAACAGGCACATAGACCAATGGAACAGGATAGAGATTCCAGAAGTAAAGCTTCAATTCCTCAACCAACTCATCTTTGACAAAGCCTCCCACAACAACCACTGGGGAGAGGAGAACTTATTTAGTAAATGGTGCTGGGAAATCTGGCTGACCACATGCAGAAGATTCAAACCGGACCCCCACCTACCACTATCCACAAAAATTAACTCTAAATGAATCAAAGACCTAAACGTAAAACCTTAAGCTATAAGAATCTTAGAAAGTGCAGAAGACACCCTTATGGAAATTGGAACTGGGAACCAATTCCTATTCAGAACCCTAAAAGCCAATATCTTAAGAAATCAGATAGACAAGTGGTATCTCATCAAATTAACGATCTTCTGCAAAGCAAATGAAATCATCAAGAGAGCAGGGAGACAACTCAAAGAATGGGAAAATATATTTGCCAAGTGTATATCTGACAAAGGCTTAACATCTGCGATCTACAAGGAACTCAAATGCGCTGAAAGGAAAAAAGCAAACAGTCCCTTTAAAAAGTGGGCAAAAGACATGAATAGACACTTCTCAAAAGAAGATATACGAGCAACCAACAGTCACATGAAAAAGTGCTCAGGCACATTCATCATCAGAGAAATGCAAATCAAAACCACATTGAGATATCACCTAACCCCTGTAAGAATGGCCATTATTAATGAAACATACAACAACAGATGCTGGCGAGGATGTGGAGAAAAAGGAATGCTCCTACACTGCTGTTGGGAACGCAGACTAGTTCAACCTCTTTGGAAGACAGTATGGCAATTTCTGAAAGAACTAGAAATTGACCTTCCATATGATCCAACAATGCCCCTATTGGGAATATACCCAGAGGAACTCAAATTATTCTACGAGAAAGATATCTGCACACGTATGTTTGTTGCAGCTCTACTCATAATAGCAAAAACATGGAACCACCGTGTTGCCCATCGAAGCTGGACTGGATTAAAAAAATGTGGTACGTATACACAATGGAATATTATGCAGTCATAAAGAAGGACAAATATATGGACTTTGCAGCAACTTGGATGGATTTGGAGTCGATTATACTCAGTGATTTATCACAGAAACAAAGAACTGAGTTCCGTATGTTCTTACTCATAAGGTGACCATGACCAATTATAATGCTATAAGAAAGTGATTGGCAGTAGTGGAAGACTGTCATGGGAGGGGGGGTGGGACTGGCAGTTGAGGGAAACTGCTAGGGGAGGGAGGGCCATACGTCAACAACAAGGGTACCTGCATGATCAATGTTTGTATACCTAAACCCTGAATTGTATCCCACATCTTTATAATAAATAAATAAATTTAAAAAAATAAATACTTAATAAGAATTTGTGATAATTTTCCTACCTTGAATTATCTGTAAATCCCACAATTATTCAAAATCTATCCCACAAGACTTGTGTGTGTGTGTGTGTGTGTGTGTGTTTTCTTTTTCTTACTTAAAACACTGAAATTATTCTTAAAAATATATATGAGTGTGTACAGACTTTATATGTTATATTTTTGCTTTGATGTTTGGCAATTGTCTACTAGTAGTTATTATAACTTATCATAGTTTCATTTCATCCCAGATTTTAATGGTGATGCTAAAAAATTGTTTCATAAGCTGCACTGAGAGAATTGTTTTCATTTTCTTAAGAAAAATCAAGACACAATGAGATTTCACAAGATGATAGTATTGATCATAACTTGAGTTCATAGTTTCTTCCAAATATAAGCAATGTATGTAATGACTGAGTTGGAAATCTTTTTTTTGAGAAGAGCTAACACTGACTGAACCTAGGATCAAATTTCAAACCAATCTGACTTATCCCGCCAAAGAAAAATTCTCACTCTTAAGGGAACAAATTAGTTTAATTATTAACCATTTATGCCAGGGGAAAATTATTATGAAAAATTCAAATATTTTCTAAAGTTCACCATGAGTCTAGAGTTGTAATGGGGGGGGCAAACAAAACAGAAAAACAGGAGTGACTTGAAGCTCAATTTCCTTATGTTTCACTTTGGTGGGCATATGTGATGAAAGCTGAGACATTTGTTAGCCCTTCAACAGGAAAACAGAGACACTGGCTTTTTTACTCCATTTGGGTACACATAGATGGAAAAAAGGATAAGGATTTTAAAACAGAGCTACAGTTTGTGAATGTGTTTTCTTATTTCCCTTATTGGTTAATGGCCCACAGACAGCAAATGCATAAGGCCTGTTGGTGTCTTCTTTTCACAGTATTAAAGTCAGTAAAGTTTTCAATAATCTTCTGTGATAATAGCTTTATTTTCATGTGTGTGTGTGTGTGTGTGTGTGTGTGTGTGTGTGTGTCTGCAAAATTCCTCTCCAAACCCCAAAAAGCCATTAAAAGTCTATCCAGTTACAGAAGCAGAACAGAAAAGAACCAAAGAGAACAGTTAGTTGTTGGTATGGAGCCAGGAATCCAAGTCTGATTTTCTGCATCTATTTCTTGAATTAAAAAGAAAATATTCAAGAGTAATTGCAGCTTAAGAGGACTTCTCAAGCCACAACATATTTGTACAAGGAGAGAAAGAAATACATATGAAATAGACTAAGAACTGACTTGATTCTAATATTTTAAAGACCCTTTAACAAAGAGGATGAAATTTCAAAGCTCCACGTAAGCATTTCAAAGTTTCACAGTGTTGTATGATCTCTACACCTGCCTCAGGACTTGTTAAGCATGATGATTTAAAGTAAACTCTCTAACTAACTTCAAGTTGGTTAAATAGCAGCTCTTTTTAAATCAGATGAATAGCCAGTAATCTAAATTATCAGCCCTCATGCATAAGATGGAATCTTAGGACAAAGGTTGACAAAAAAGGCTCTTTAGTATTCCTCAGATTTTCTAAAGTTCGGTGCTTCTGTAAAAATCTGACTGCATTGACTGTTAAAGTGTTGCTTTTTTTTTTTTTTTTTAGTGCTTAGTTTACGATTCCTTAAAGTATGCCTTATTTGGGCTCCCCATCTATGAAGTTCATTTGTTTTGGAGAGTCATTTGATCTTTTTGAATATATATTTTGTTTTGTTTAAGTATGTACATTTGTATGCATATATACATATATGTACGTTTTTCTGGTCATTCTACTATTGACTATTATGGCATTGTCTTGAGTATTCTGGCTAAGACGTATAGAGAGAAAAGGTACTTTAAAACTGTGCATTTATAGCTGTTTATAATATTTTGAAATACTGTGCTATCAGAAATGACCTTAAATTTACAAAATATTTCTACATTTTAAATGTTACTTGATAATCCAAAATAAGTAGGAAATCTAATTAAAAAAAATTTTTTTTTATAAAGATGGGGTCTTGCTATGTGGCCTACACTAGTCTCAAATTCCTAGGCTCAAGCAATCCTCCTGCCTTGACCTCCCAAAGGGCTAGGAATACAGGCCTGAGCCACTGTGGCCAGCCAGGAAATCAATTTGATGAGCACAAATTAATACATACAAAAGAGAGTATATAAAGTTTATTTTTCTTTAGAAGTTACGTTAAAAATGTAAACTTCTGTATTACATTTGTGCAACCATTTATAACCATTACAGTAAATTGCTTAACTCCAACTTTTTTCATAAAGACCGTATTTATTTTTTAACAATTGCTAAAAAATGAATAAACCCAGATCACTCTTGTAGAAACAAATCTATTAAAACCAAAAAATGTCTCGTCAAAGTCTGAATTCATGTTTTCCTCAAGTGCTATAAGACATATACAATGCATGTATTCCTTCCCACAAAGTTCTATGATAAATAAAAAAGGCAGTAAGTAACCACATTCTAATCTTATTAGTTTACCTGATATATTTCAAGCATAAATGTATTAAAGAAAACGATGTAGAGGTAGGGTTAAAAGAAATTAGAACAATTCTTAGAACCAATATTTCCTGTATTCCAACACCAATTATAAAGTTAATGAGTCTTCTTAGGGAATTAGAGTTTAAATGTTGGGGTAAAAGTTCAGGGAAGGAACAAAGTCTGGGGGAAAATTAGAAAGCAGTCAAACCCGAAGGATGAAGAGGGAAAGATAAAATAGAGAAGTCTAAAGGGAAAAGATATTCTGAAATACATTGCACACCCTTAGAACTGGACTAAAAGCCTTCTAAAAGAAAAGAAAACGAGAAGGTCATTCTCCATTGTTCCCCATGGCAAGCATTATTGATGGAGTTTGCTTCAACGAATATCAAAAGCTATTATTTTTATTCAGTGCCCTCTCATGCTTATTAACTGGGTGGTTTAGTTCCATGAACAGTCACCTCCACATAATAACATTTTTTAAAAAGTAATTATATCAGTTCATTCAGTTTGGGAATGAGCTGACCATTTCTTTTTAAGGTTAAAAAAAAAAAGAACAGAGTGAAAATAAAGCACCATAATAATTTTTCTAAATATTCTCTCCATAGAAAAATGCACAAGTTTTTGGAAATGTAAATTAATAAGCAACATTTTAAATTCTAAAATTAGGTATAAGCACAAGTCTGTTTCTTAACTAGAAATAGCTTCATTAGTTGTTCTCCTGGGGTGACACTGGTTCCTCTTCTTTGCTTTATATTAACAGTAAATCTTGATTATCTGTGGAAAGAGCAAAGGACTATGCCGAGTGCTGACTTCAGCCTTGTGTCAAGAGTTAATTGGCTCCAGCTTGTGTACAGATTGAGTCAAGGTAACTTGGTCTGTTCCTGCTGTTGTATCAAAATACCTTAGAATGGGTAATTTACAAACAACAGTAATTTGTTGCTCACAGTTCTGGAGACTGAGAAGTCCAAGATCAAGGCGCTAGCAGAGTTGGTATATTTGCTCTCTGCTTCATAGATGGCACCTTGTTTCTATATCCACACATGGCAGAGGGACAAATAGGCTCCCTCCAGCCTCTTTCATAAAGTCACAGATCCAGTTCATGAGGGCCTAGTCGCCTCCTAGTGGTTTCACCTCACATTGGGTATCAGTTTCCAACACATGAATTCGGGGAAAACATCAACATTCAGACTATAGCCCAAAGGAAATTAGATACTTTAGAGGTATAGCTCTAAAACATTATGAATTCAGATTTTATATATTTACAAATATATTATCCTATTTAAAAGTGGGGTTACATATCACATTTTTCCAATTGTTTGCTATTAATCAAATATTTCAGTATCCTCTTAAATAATTGACTTAAACTTGATACATAATTAATGCCAGAAACTACAGTCAAAGTGAATTATGATAATGGGCACTGTTTTGTATATCTTTTTACATATAAAGAAACTGAGACTCCAGGAGGTTAAAACTTATTATTTGCACTCTATAATACTAACACTGGGATTAAAATTGAGCTGTATAACAGAGAACGAGCATGAGAAGAGTAATAAATGAGTTCTGAAGAGATTTCCAAATAAAGTTATAAATATTTCTTGTAACCCATGACTGTACTAAGTATACTTAAAATAACTATACTAAAGGTCAATCCCATCTTAAACTTGTACAACTTGTGTTTCTTTAAAAAAAAATTAGTATTGCTACTCTGTTAAGTGTATTCATTCCCGACACACAGTAATTCGCATCTATTTAAGTAGCAACTTCACAGAAATTATACATTTTTACTACATCTACAAGTTAAATGTAACCTAAACAACCTGATTAATGTTTCTCCCACACATAGTACTTCATTTGCTTAACATTTAGGTTCATATTTTTTATTCAAAGAAAAAAAAGAGAGAATTTTTACACAGCATTATTGACAAATGCCCATGGAAAATTTTCAATACTATCTCTGCCCACTATAAACTTGAAATCAATTCTGGGAGTATCCTGTGAATGTCTAATTTTTTTTTCCCAACGAGCAAATTTCTATATTATCTCTGTCTCCCTTCTCTTTCTGTCTTATAAAACAGTAGCCATTGGGATTATATTCATGTATTTCAGGAGAAAATAAGTTATAAGAATATCTGTTTTCTTATTCTGACAGATTGGTTTACCATGTTCAAATATTCTGAGTGGGCCCTCAATAAATACTTAGTCACCTGAGGTGAATTGAAACTTCAACACATGAAATATGTTGCAGTACGTGAAAAAATTTTGTGAATTTCAAGACGCCACTCCATTTAATGAAGTACCTTATGTGGCCTTAAAGCAATCACTATAACTATTGCAGAGGACCTTCATCTAGAGATGAGGATAACAGATTTGATACTAAACTTTGAGTTCAAATTCAAGGGAGTTTCATTCCCAGCAAGTAATTCACAGAAAACCCAGACATCAACAAGTCCCAAATAACCCACATGCTATCCAGAAATCTAAAAGTCATAGATTTCTAAGACTGTATAATCAATGAAGTACATGATAATTAATTATAATAATTAATATAATACTTAATAAATGCAATTAATACTTATTATATTAATAAACAAAAATTAATTATAAATAATTAACTGACTTTTCTGGAATTTTCAGAATATCTTTTTTTGTGGAGAAGAATGTCTTCTTTTTAAAATTATGGGGTACAGTTAAGGGTTAGGTAAACAAATATTCATTGTGAAGGTACCCTTGTTGATGAGGTGTGCTCCACACTTCCCTAAACAGGTACTACCATTAATCCCAACTCTCTGCCCCCTTCATAGTTTCCTGCCACTGTCAATCCTTTTCTTATAGTATTACAGTAATTGATCAAGGTCCACTTATGAGTGAGAACATGTGATACTCAGATCTTTGTTTCTGTGAAAGATCATTCAGTATTATAAACTCTGATTCCATCCAGGTTGCTGTGAAATTCATGATTTTGTTCTTCTTTATGGCTGAATAATATTCCATCATGTATATGTACCACATTTTTTTTAACCAGTCCTCCTCTGATGGGCAGCATGGTTGGTTCCATATTCTTGCTATTGTGAACATGCTGCAATAAACATATGAGTGTAGGTATCTTATTTGAAAATTTCATGGGATATCATACTTGGTCTCACGAAACAAAGAAAAACTTGCATTAAAAATCCTTTTCACGTGTAGAAATGTAAATCATATTACTTATCAATGCAAAGTGATATTTGCCCTTGCACATACATTTATAAAGTTATTGCATTATCGTGGTTATCTGTAAGCTATTTTTCACTGTAACAAAAATGACTTTCCTCTAATTTTTCAAATAACGCAATGTTTAATCTCCATAGCTCAGAAAAATAAAACACCAGACAGACATTAGGGATGTACCTCAGGTTTTTTTAAATCACAATATAAGAAAAATATTCATTTATAGGCCTGGGTAAAAAGTGGTTTAGAGCCCATGCTCTTGTGATTTTGAGGGTGACCATGTCTTGCATTCATTTCAAGTCCGAAGAAGTTTATCTTCTGAAAATCAGCCCCTATCTACCTTAGTCTCCACCTGATAGAAGCACCCATTGCTTAGAAAGATCCAAGAAAGTAGGGCCAATATTTACTTTTGGTGTGCTGAGGTGAGAAATTACAGAACCTGCCCCAGATGGAAGCAATTTGAATTTTCCAGACATGTATACTGTGTTAAACCCTTTACATGTGACTCTCTTCAGCTACCTGAATAGTTCATTCTATTAATAAAGGTAAGCATTTTAACTTTTTTTTTTTTTGGATGTTCAAGTTTTAAACTTACTTGCTCAATGAGATGACATACAAATCCATTACAGGCATTATAATAATTATTTCATATATCATTCTTCTTTGTTAGAAGTTGTTTCATGTTAAAGTAAGCACAATTAAAAAAATATTTATTGTCAGGATAATTCAAGTATCCTAATAATTATTAAAGTATTTCTAAGGATATACAAGAAAAAAATTAAAATGTGGTATTCTGGAGAAAAAAATATATTGGATCACATCCATGTGAAAATATAGTATAATTTTTAATATCTACAAATGTTATGATGTCAGATTAAGTAAATATTTACAGATTAATATAAAAATATGTGCCACTTGAATAAAAAGAAGAAAGAGGTTATAGTATTTTGTCTCTATTCAGCAATTTACCTTGAATGCTTACCTACATATGGTGAACATTAGCATTCAACATCCAAGCATGCAGACTGATTTCAGATTTTCAATTTTGCTAGATAAATTTATAAAAACTTTTCAAAAAATGGAAAAGAATGTCATGGACTTTCCTTGAAAAGATCACAGGTCTATTCAGTTAGTACGTACATGAAAATCCACATTAATTCAGAGAGAGAGAATCATTTGTGACATATGTTGTCAAGGGTTTTAAAAAATAAGTTTGAGGGTGGAGTAAAGATTAGAAAGAACTCATATTTTACACTAAGTGAATGACATGATTTCTAGTGACAGGCCACTATTAAGCTCCTTGCTCCAGATGTATCAAAAAGGAAACTACTGAAAACTTAAAAGAATGTTTAAAAAACATTCATATCCAATACAAATGCAATAAAATGAGCTGAACTCTGAATGTAAAGGGAAACTCACATCTACAAATATCATTGAAACTCCAGCTAATCACTGCATTAAAGTAACTAAAGCATTTATACAAGCTTTATTGAAAATAAATCACTTCATCATATTCTCAAATGTGGGCATGATTTTCTCATAGACATTTCTTCTTGGTCCTCTGTAGTTTTTTTATAGAGTATCTCCTGCCCTCTTTAGTCCAGATTTTATAACTACATTTAGGAAAGAGATCTAATTCTACAGCATGATTCTGGCTTCAGTTTTTTCTATTGCTTGGTGAAAATAGGTCATAATTAGCCATTTCTGACAGGAACAGTTGACAGGAAACAGGACAGGAAATGATATAATGATTCCAAAATTGTACATTTCCCCTATGCCCTGCTGTTTGGGGAATGACCTTACAGTTAACCAGGAAATTGGGAGGTGGTACTGAACCTCAAATACTCATACAATTGAACTGTACTTCTTTTTTGTCCCTAGGTCCTCTTGACATAAAGAAATAGATTAAAACTCCAGGACCAAAGAGATAAAGATAAATTTAACAGAGGAAATATTTATTCTTCTCATAAATTATATATATTTCTAGAATTTTAAAGCAAACTATTTAAAGCACACATTAATATCTAGTTAGCCAACACAAACATAGCACATAAACCACCTAAATATTAAAATAACAAACTTCTAATGCTTCGATATTTATAAAGTTTAACTATTTTCTCATAAAAATGCAACTTTGATGCTATTTACTATTTAATAGCTAGTTTTTTATTTACGGTTAAATCAGTATGTTTTAAAACTGCTTTTTAAGACATGTGTTTTTATATGCCACATAATGATAAATTACATTAATATGTGGTCCATTGTTCATTTTTTTTCTCTAAGATAGACAATGTTTCCTAGGTGAAAAATATCCAATAAAAATTATATGCCTAAAACTCCTACAAACTGACAGGCTCAAGGGTATATAAGCATAAATGCATACTATTTCATTTAAAATTTTACTAAAATGCAGTGTCAATAAATTCCATTTATACTTTTTGTGTTGCTTATAGTTACTTTATATTTTTAAAAATAGATCTGCAATTCAGGACCTCACCTAAGACAATTAGTTGCTTCACAAATGAAAAGTACAGAATCCATCATAGGGAGACTGATTCTCACAGTGCGATCTAATCTTTTGTTGTTGTTGTAGTTGTTGTTGTTGTTACTCTAGCATGTTATTAAGTCCTTAAATATTTTAAAACACTTAACTATTTTATTTACATTCTCTTAGTCATTAACTTCAACCTGTTTTAAATTTATGTCACTGGAGGATCGAGAGTAACAAAGCTGTACAAATTTAACAATTAGCCTTACTATGTAATTGCTTAGAATAAACATCCTGATTAGTCAAATCACTATTAAATTTTAATCAATGTGAATGGGTGTTTCTATTTTTGATTGGGGATTCCACATGGATTTTCTAAGAGATTCCTTTTTCTTCATGAAGTTGATATGCTTCTCTCTTCATATTATGCCTAATGGATTGTATCTCAATCTCACATAATGCACTATTACTGAATATTGAGAGAATTTTTATTTAATATGATCTTTCTTTTCATAACATAATTGAATTTTTTTGTTTCTAAATTTATTTTCCCTAAGTGTTTAAACATATAAAGGTGTGTATAAAATAAAAATGTGAGTTTTGTTATCATTATATTTTAAGAAACACGATTTCATTTCATGCAAACATTTTGTGTTATTTTAGGAAAAAAGTTATCATTTATTTTAAAAGAGCAACGCTACTTTTTTGGAAGACAAGAATTAAACAAATAAAAATGCTGTGATTTTTACCCACACAAAATACAATATTAGAATCTGAGATATTTAATATTTAACAGCCCCAAATTCAAAAAGCAAGTTAATTTTTGTTCAGAAAGACTTATTTAATTAAATAGGCATATGAATCCAATTTAGGGGGTTTAGCAATCCTATTGGAAACAACCAATCAATATAAAATAGCATCCTCTGCATCTCATATTCTGCAGACGTCATTTCTGTGGATTTCTTTAATAAAAGCTTTTGAAGTCTTCAGGTGTTTTCAGATGAATAACCCTTTTCCTATACAGTCTCTTATGCCATCATTGTGAGAGCATTATCCCTGCAGTCAAATATTCAGAACTACTCGATCTCTTTTAGCATTCTCTACTAATTCAATATAGTCTACCAGGGGACAGGTAGAATGGCTTTTGGAGTAACAGGCTCTATTACAAATACAATCAATTCTATGAAACAACAGGTTTCATTTTTTTTTTCAGAAATGTATGTGGTTAAAAGACTGAAATAAAATAATACATACAGAAACATTGCATTCATGAAAATGAATAAAATATTTTATCCCAATTACAAGAATCATATTTTCTAATTGCTGTCTTTGTATTTTCTTTTCCTTTTATAACTCAGCCAGCTCTGAATATGGCATTACTCTGAAACTTATCAAAATAATGCACTACTGCAATGGCATTCTGCTTCTTTGTTGCTCAATGTACAATTTGTGTGCAATAATTTCCATTTAGACTTTTTCCTTCATTAAATGATTATTCTTCTCTTTGAGAAATTATAACTTTAATATGTGACCATGTAAATCTTCCGATAACTAAATGCAGTTCTACTATTTGCCATTTTAGAAAAATTTACACAGAAACAGACACCTCATTTTTTGAAAGGATAATGACAAAGTTATAAAATTGTATTATTTACTAAAATTAAGGGCACATGTAAATAATGTGCTTTGTGTTTTTTACTGGGATCATTAAATGGTTAATCCTAACAAGCATGGGGGGAGGAAAAGAAATTAACTAAAGTAAGGCCCTTGTGATACAATGACACTTGCTCTATGCTCTTACAGAGAAAAAACATGATGATAAAACAGCACAAAGTGGAGTGTTATGAATTTTATTAATGACTAGAAGACAGTGTGCAAAACATCAAAGGTCTGTGGAAAAGATTAATGACCCCGTGTGAGACTGTTTAATTACCTCCAGCTAATTAGATTCTTGACCAAATTTTTAATATCTGCATTCCTTCTACAGCCTAATTGAGATTCCACATTATTTATCAATCTTTCAAAAAGCCCTTAGTGGGCTGCTTTTTTAGTTTTTCCCTTTGCACTTTGACTCCATTTATGGTCAATTATAAAATAAATAGCAAAGTAACTATTCTCCACAAATTGTATATGTATATGTGGAACACTTTATGCCTGTTTATTTTGACTAGAAGACTATCATTGGCATCTTTTATACATAATGAAGCACTCCAACTAATAGACTGACTTACTCTACTGTAAACAACGTGGATAATATTTTTGTTATCTGGGCTGTGCTCAAGAACTCCTCATGTGGTTTCTGTAAATTAGCCTTTGCAATAGTCAGTTAATTCTTACTTCAGTTTACCTTGGTCAGGACCAGAGATCCATGGAATGTTATACAAACAAGAGAGGACAACTCAATCAATTCTTCTTTCTTTATCTTTTTCTTTTTATTTTGTAAAGTTAGATTGTCTTGTAGGGCTCAGAAAGTCCTAACTGTATTACAATTTGCATGAAAACATACCCAGTAGTTCTTTTTGAAATGCTAGAAATTCAAATCCAGTTTTTAAAATATATATATATATATATATATATATATATATCTCACATACTATTTCTGAAGGAAACTATTTGATATAGCACCTCAATGAAAGAAAAGAACATTGTTATGGAAAACTCACTAATCACCTAGAAAATAGTAGTGACATGATTGTCCTTGACATACATTGAGCAAATCAGGAAGTCCAAACTCAGCAGTAGCTTTGTTTAGGCATCTATCTTTTCTAAATGATGCATAAAATCGCCTCTTAGATTTTATATTTTATAAGATATATGTACTAGCATGACAGAACAAATATTACATCTATGTACATACAGAATCAATGAAAGAAAAGGAAAAACCATAGCAATACAAATGCATTGATAATGTATGTCAACCCGTAACAGCCTGTGAACCTAACAGTGTGATTCAATTGAGGAATTTCAGATACACTTCATGTCTGGAAAACGTATGTTGGGTTTTACAATGCACAGCTAATTTTCTGCTTTTAAAAATGATCATCTTGTACATGTTTCCCAGCATTAGTCTTATATTCAAGATGAAAGAAAAAAGTAGTAAAAAAAATTACCAGTTAAACCAACATTTACAAATAGGCCAGAATAATTTTCACAGTTATCTCACAAGAGTTGTAACTCCTCCCCCATAACAAATTTAAGCATGATCAGAAGAGTCAGTCAACTTTTTTTTCTACCCTCAGTTCCTGTACAGTTTATTGTGCCCAATGTTTTATTTATTCTTATTATTGACCGTCTTTAAAATTTAAATAATAATGATGAGATAATCTCCAAAATCACTCCCAGTTTTAAAGTTCTATGATTCCAAAAGAGTTTTACACTCTATATCTGAGATACTTCCTTCAAAATAGAATGTTTCACATCAAAAGTCAGAGTCTAGAAGCTGAAAATAACCTTACCTTAGGCCTGCCTTATACTCATGTCAAAGATGCATAGTTAATTTAGACTAATATTAATAATAATAACAGAAACACCAACTTCTGTGAAATCTCATGGAACTAAAAAAAAAAAAAAGGCAAGGAGCCTGGCACACTTTCATGAGTGATAGAGCACAATAACAGTGATGTGAGTTGGGAAAATCCAAGGAGGATAGAATGCATGAGCAAGATAGTGTGAGTCAGAGTTATCTCCCCACTGCACCTGAGAGAGCTACAAAATCTGAGACCAGAGCCATACTAATGAGTGGACAGAAGATGAAATAATTACATCAGTTGGAACTCTGAGTCCCAAAACGTCCCCACACCCAAGTCATATATATCTCAGTTTTTACATATTATCTCATTCCTCTGGCAAAAGACAAACAGGGAGTAGAGGGCTGTTTTATCTGTTAATGTAAAAATGACTGTGAGGAAGCAAAACTTGAACCATATCAGTCCTTTTTACCTTTATGAAACTGAAAATTCTAGATTCTTTCTTCAGAGTAAGTTTGATTGGGAGGGAGGAAGCATGAGGAGACGGATCCTTAGATTCAAAACATGGGAAAGAAAGCAAGAGAGTAAAGTATATGAAGCACCAAAGTAAGCCTTGATTTCTTCTCTAACTTTGACTAAGGACTATCTCACAACAGTCTCTGGGATTCAGTCATTGCAGAGAAAAGGGATATAATTGCACCATGCCTCAAATTCCTTAGTCTTTAACATACTGATCAGATGATCTGGCCAGGATCTTCCAGAATGTGTTATGACCAATAGAGAAACCTTAGAGCAGCTCTGCACTGGAGGCCTGGCCTTAGCTAATAGCATTCATTTTCTCTTGTAGTCCACACATTCATTCAATTACTCATTTTAAACAATACATGTGATGGCATATAATGATGAATCGACCATGGGGTTTGTCAAAAGTTTGTCATGTAGTATGCCTTTATGTAGTATCTACAAATTGGAACATATCTTCTAAGTTTATTCTAAAATCTACATCTAAAAGAAATACAGAATAATATTTAGTAAAAGTGAGAGCTCACTTTCTTTTCCTAGAAATCCATGCACTGCCAGGAATTCTTAATCATGTTTTTGGCCATGGATTGGTTTTTGTTGCACTTACCATTGAGATTCCTTTATCTTTAAAGTCAAGGCAGAGCATATCCTGCCATCAGCAAAATTCAGCTGACTTTTATGTGACAATGAGGATATCAATCCCTTTTCTTCAATCTTACATCTATCTGGAGTAAACCTGTGGAGGACTTAACTAAATCAAAGAGCTCATATTAGCTAACTTTTGAATCATTAAAGAATCCATTTTACAGTATCCTCCACAGGTTTTCCTTTCAGAACATCACCTCGCAAAAGCTAGTCCACTTCAAGTTATATTTTCACATATCACATTAGCTATAATGCTGCCATTCATGCTTCTTTACTCTGAAGCAATTATTTTAGCAAATTCACTGAATTTCTTCATATAACTGTTATAATTTTAAATTCGTAAAACTAAATTCTCAGAAACTGAAGGGTTAATCTGGGAATGATGTCTCTTCATTCATTTTTTAGGTACAATGCTTTTGCTCCATACTAAATCACTCAGCACTTGAAAATACTAACAGATTGTGGTGAGAATTAGGTTGAAATGCTCAGCAAGAATTTTTTTAATATACTATTTGGTAAAAAAATGTATACAAGTTGAGCTCATCAATGAGACCAATAAATTAGCAAATTTCAGGAAAATAAGAACTGTCTTACATAAACATAAATATTGATTGCCTTGAGTAATTACTCAGTAGAAAAATAAGAGCCTGCACATTTTCATGTCCTTTGGTCCAATATTTCTCATTGATACGATTCAACAGGAAGAATAAGAAAAAGAGAAAAAGCACAGATATTCATTTAATATTTACAGGAAAAACCAATAAACAGACATTAAATTTATGAAAGTGCTTCTGAATAGTGCACTGGTCTGTAATGAACTTTAATATAAAAGTTGCATACAATTATGAGACATGATTATAATTTTCATGAATAAAATGCATACAAATTATAAATAACCATAATTCTATATGCTAAAAATATACACAAAATATACTCACCTAGAGGTCTATATATATAGTTTGTCCTTGAGAGAGAAAAGGTTTCAAAGGGGTATGTATGAAAATAAACCCGCTTCTTTAAAGATATTTAAATATAGTGCTATCTAGTTATATTTTTAACTCATAGGAAAAATCTGTACAACAAGTTATTGACATTTGTTAGTTCTGCAAATAAAATGTTTAGGAATATTTATGTTTTGGCGTACCTTTCTGTATTGTTTAAACTATTTACAATACGTATCTATTTCATATCTATGAAAATACATTTTTATGAATAGAAAAATTAAGACATAGACATAAGCCTGGAAAGATAGAACAATAAAATATTATAAAGGATGTCTTTGTGTATCTATTTCTCAGTATTTTTCAAGTTATCTAACATAACCATGTATTATTTTATAATTACAAAATATAAATTTTAATTAATATGAAATTATCCAAATACACGTCAAATGGATTTATAAATTAAAATTTAACTTCAAGCCGGACTCGGTGGCTCAGCCTGTAATCCCACGCCTTTGGGAGGCTGAGGTGAGTGGATTGCCTGAGCCCGCGGGTTCGAGACCCGCCTGGGCAAGCAAGACCTCATCTCTACAATAAATCAAAAAAATTAGCCGGGCGTGGTAGCGC
>CAUYQG010204026.1:0-11150 GCA_963574415.1 Tarsius wallacei | reverse complement strand
ACTCAAAAAAACAAAAAACAAAACAAAAAACACCTCATATGCTCATGCTGGGTCCTGTCCTTGATGGCACACATTATTATTTTACAAAAGGGAGGCTGCGACTTCACAGAAAACAGCAGCCGGAAGTGCGGACGTCAGCAGAGTCACACTTAGGCAAGGATGGGAGAATAACTGGCCCTCCGGGCTGCCTTCAGGAAACTTGCCCTGTGGAATCAAGTGGCTATTAATTCCAATGACAGGGAGGGCGGACGTTTCTGGACCAAGTCCTTGCGTCATTACCCCAGTGGGGCTTTCCTCACTACAAGCATCCTCCCTCACTCAGGATCCAGATGGCCGGGTCACCTGCAGCCTCGTTCGGCATCTCTGCCCACAGTCCTGGCATTGGGACTTTAAAAAGACACGAGCAAGAACAATCTGCAAGCAGTTTCTACGCCCTCACCCGCTGCACCTCATCCTCCCTGCCAAGAGACAAGAGCCCCTGCTGCCAGTGAACTGGACAGCTATGCCCCAAGGAGGCGGCTGGAAAGGGGTGGGGTGGCTGGTGGGCCCCCAGGATATTTCAACCCTGGTTTCAAGGGTGACACACAAGAGACAAGAATGCTCACACATGGCCAGCTTCTTCTGGCAGGGGTGCAAATCTGATTCTGTCACCATTTTAGAACCCTGGGCTATGAGCACAGAGTTCACTGCAGGCTGAGCTGAGCTGCAGGGCAGGCCTCCTGCGCATTTGCAAGAGGAGAATGATGAGGCAGAAGATGAGCAAACAGGAAAAAGCAAATGGCAAGGACAGAAAAGGGAGGATAGAAACAGGGAAACGGCAGACAGAGGAAAAGGGGCCTTCTCACAGCAGATCGAGCCGTCCACCCTCTGGTCCCAGGCTGCCTCGGGAGTAACCCAGAATAAGTGCCACCTTCCCTCCAAGCCCTGTGATTGCGATGATGATAACAGGCATTTGTCAGCACTCATCCTGTGCCAGCCGGCGCACTAGATGTGTGTGTGTGCATTGTGTGTTCATATACAGATACACACTGGCACATCAAGAGATGTGGACACACACGCACATATCTATAGATTTATACCCATCTAGACACAGACAGAAACACATGTACACACGTGCACGCACACGTACATATAAACACATCAAACACATGCACATTATTTCCCTTATTCCGCCCACAGTTCTAAGTCCCTGGTGGTGGTGACTGTGGTGCTTGCTGCACAGACGTGTCAAGCAATTTGCCCAGGAATGCCAGTCTCCTGCTCCTCTTCTGGCGGCCTGGTTTGTCAGCGTCACCTCTAAATGTCGATCCACAGTGAACGGCATGTCCAGAAGAGTCCCGGAGGGCGCAAGGGCCAATGGAGCCTCAGGAGGGGCTGGAATGGACAAGTCCTGAGGCCACAGCTCCTGACATCCTCTGCTTCTAGCTCAGAGTCTACACTCCAGGGCACTTGTTCATGCTAAATCCAACTGTAGATACAGACGAGGGCAGGGCCTTGGCCCTCAGAGCTCCCTGCCCTCCTCTGCTGGTCTGACTCTCGCAGGTTCCCTCCCGAGCCCCTTTCCTACGGGCGAGTTGGATAAGCTCCAGCTACCACAGTCCGCCTGGTCGCCTGACTCACGGTCAGAGGGAAGCACCGACATGCTCACGAGGCCAGCTCTGGGTCCTGAAAGCCTCAGCCCCAGTCAGCGCCTCCAGGGGAGCCAGGAGTTTCAGAATGTGCAGCTGCTCCAAAGGTCTAACCGAAAAGGCACTTTGCACCTTTAATCCGAGGCTCTCACGCACCTGGTTCCAGAACCCACGCACAAAGGGCGCCTTTACAAGAATGTTCAAGTCGCGCTCCCCCCTCCAAAAGCCAATGTATAAATCAAGATCAAAAGACCAATGAGGCTCATGCCAGTGACCCCAGCACTTTGGGAGGCAGAGGCAAGAAAACTGCCTGAGCCCAGGGGTTCCAGATCATCCTGGGCAAATTGGTGAGACCTCATCTCTACCATAAATCAAAAAAATTTGCCAGGCATGGTGGTATGTGCCTGTGGGTCCAGCTACTTGCAAGGCTGAGGCGGAAGGATCGCCGGAGCCCAGCAAGTCAAGGCTGCAGCAGCCATGGGCACCACTGCACTCCAGCCTGGGTGACAGAGTGAGACTCTGACTTCAACAACAACAACAACAAAAAGACCAACGGGAGCAAGTCCAGAATTCAGCTTGCAAAGCATGGGCCAACCTGTGGCCTACCTTCCACAGATACAGAGAGCCCAGTGCAAGCCTTTCTTTCACAGCATGTAGAGTGAAGCCACAGCACATGGATGCTAGGGTCTGCGGCCAGTCGGTCCCACATCAGCTGCCATCTGGCTACACGCAGGTCCCTGGACATGAGCAACACACCCAGCTCATTGGGTATCCAGGCACAGGGCCCTGCGCTGTCCAGGTTGAGTCCAGGGCTCTTTATAGAGGCACAGGGATTTCCGCGTGGGGGGTGGGGGATGCGCCTAGTCATCAGGCCCACTCCTGAAGGCAGAATCATCAGAAATCATCAGTGGAGGTCCAAAGCAGGCAAAGCCACAGAGACCAAGGCAGACAGGGGTGGTTAGTGTCTAGACATCTGGCGGGACACAGCTCAGGGTCCGCAGGCCCATCCCCAGGGCTCTGGCCGCAGGTACACACACTCCCCAGGGGGCCCTCTCTCCCTTCCCTGTCCCCAGCAGGCAGACAGGCCAAACGAGGACAGCCTCCTCAGTCTCGGACGCACCTTCCCCGATCCTGGAGACCTGCCTGGAGCCGA
The DNA here is from genome assembly GCA_963574415.1 of Tarsius wallacei. Taxonomy (NCBI): domain Eukaryota; kingdom Metazoa; phylum Chordata; class Mammalia; order Primates; family Tarsiidae; genus Tarsius; species Tarsius wallacei. The sequence goes on along the minus strand of CAUYQG010204026.1, from coordinate 8,369 downwards.
TGAAGCAATCTATACATCTGGGCCCAGCCCCACCAAGCGATAATATATTTTTAAACAGTTTCTACCCAAGTGCGGCCGAGAAATGTCTCCAGTGCTGCAAGTGGTGTTATTCCAACTGTGGCTAGTAAAATATAATAACATGTGTGCGTTGTTTTTATTACCTATCTAGCTTATTAGGTAATAAAATAAGCTCAGCATTAAAAATTTAACTGAAACCGTTATCACATCCAGAATTCAGGGCTCTGGGTTTCCTTCAGAAGTTACCCAAATCCGTCACCTTTCCAGCCTTTTTACCTATTTTAACTTCTTGGGAGAAGGAAAATTCCTCTTGGTGTCCAACGAAGGTATTCAAGCACTAGCCCAACGAGTAAAGTCAAAAACGACCACTGCACAGGAAGAAGAAAGGGCCACACCTGGAACCACACTGGGGGAAATGGGAACCGGACAGGAGGGCTCTGGCCCACACCCCTTCAGGCCCTTCTCCCCGTGGACCCATAGGCATGGGGGAGGCACAAGCATGCCACCATCTCACCCTTCCGCTGGCCTGAGCCAGGGCCTAGGCCCTTGAGCAAAGGTGTGCTCTAGACTTGAGACATCTGCACCTCTTTTGTGGGGTGCAGATGTCTCAAGTCTAGGCTGCAAGTGGGAACTAGAGAGGAGAAACACTCCATAAACAAATTGCGTTTTCTCTCTAAAATGAAGGAAGGCCCAACTGAAAAAACAGCAGCAGGCACTGAAGGCGGGCAGTTGTGCCCGCCGCAAATGGAGTAGACACGCTAAGCTGCCCACTCTGCATCTAGCCATAATGTTGGGAGAGCAAGGTCAACCCCTCTGCTTGTCCCCATGACACGCAGCTCTTCATCCTCTCAAGCCCAGTGAGGAGAATGTTTATATACACAAGACCAGAGAAGGTGATGGTCAAATCATAGCACTGAGCAACGGAGGGCCTCCTAGAACCCAACAGGGCTGCATTCCCATCACACCCACCCCAGTGAGTCACAGATCACAAGAGCCAAGTCTACTCCTTTGGCTCTCACCCACAGCAAGAACCAAACACAGCCAACCCTCAGGTTCAGAGACTGTCCTAATGGCAGTGTGTTAAGTCCAAGTGCATCTCATTCGAATCAATACCCAAGATCAGTGCGAGCACAAGGAAGGGCTCCAAGACAGAGAGGATACAGTCCAAGTGACAGGGGCACGTGGCCGGAGGCTTCTCCTCTAGTGAAGAGTGAGGATGATGACAGAGGCAGCACAGAGGATATTGATAACAATTTCTTGGTGGCCTAACATTTAAAGAATCGAATCAAAGGAATAGCACCCCGCCCCCCAACCCACAACCTCTCGCTCTCTAAAACCATCCCCCGCAGCCCTGATCTCAGGATCACCACAGTCCAAGGGACACTGAATCCTGGTGCGTACGTCTCTTATAGCAGCTGCAGGGGAGGCCTCCTGGGAGAGAAGGCTCCAGCGAAGGGCCGAAGGGATTACCAGTGTTTGGTCCCAGGGATCTGCCCACCAGTGCCCTGCCTCTCACCACCATCTGCTCTTGTTCCCCTAGCACTGTGCTCATGGGGAGGGCATGTCTGACTATAAATGGAGAAAAGTCAGATACTTTCTGAAAACCAACTTGAAAGAATCTTTGAATAGGATTGAAAACAGAAAGAAATCAACCCACTCCCGGGCATTTCTGAAACTGGCATTCTACGCTTGACTGGGATAGGCCAGAACCAGCAGGACTCCAACCAGCGCCAAGGTGACTCTGCCACACCGTCCAGGCCGCTGGACTCTTACCTGTGCCATCTTGGCAAGGTCGAGGGAAGGCCTCTGCTCCTGCACTTCCTCAGGGCGCCGCCGTTTAACGCCGACCTTCTTGTCGTTAAGGACACACGGCTGGGAGCGGCTGCGGGCCAGGCCGCTGGAGCGTCTCGCCAGCTCTGGCGTTGAGGCAGGTGTGCTGTTGGCTGAGGGTGGACAGTATTCCACAAAGGAAAACTGCTCATGCGAGCAGGAGAGGGACCGCTGCAGGTCCAGCCGGCCCCCTCCCACGGGGTGCGGGTCGGGGCTCCAGGTGCTGCCCGCCTGTCCACAGGGGGCTGAGCCTGGCACCCCTTGGCAGGGATGCCCACCGAAGCGAGGGTGGAGTCCCGCCTGGTCGCAGGGCGAGGACAGCGCGTTGGCCCTGGAAGGGAGGCTGAAGCTGGAGCTCCTCTGCATGGTGCTGAAGCCGTTGGAATAGCGCTGGACGCTCCCCCCGCTGTAGCAGCGCCTCTTTTCCACAGGCGTCCAAACTTTGGAGCCCAAGGGCCTCCATGCTGTCCGGCAGCTGGACATCTCATCGGAGAAGGACAGAGAGCGGCACTGGCGCTTGCTGGGGGGTGCCGAGGGGTTCCCGTTGTGGTCGCTGATGCTGAGGTCTTTGATCAGGCTGGTCACGGCACAGGCGGTCACCGCCTCCCGGTGCCACCGTGAGCTGTCCTGACACTTTTCAGGCAGGCATTCCCAGATGCTGGCACTTGGTTGGTCAATCTGAAGAGGGCATTTCCTGTCCAGGTCTCGCCATCTGTCATTTTCTGGGTCATAAAGGACAAGGAGAAAACAGGATTTGAGAAGGCCTTCACTCCAGCCCTCCGTCTCCACACCAACAGCCTGCTTCCAACAGAGGCAGGAAGAGCCAGAAGGCCTTAGAAACCATCCAGTCCAGCCTCATGTAACAGATGAGAAACTGAGGCTCAGAGAGGGGAAGTGAATCCCAAGGCTGTGAGTTGGGAGCAGAGAAAGGCCTAGAATCCAGATGTCCTCCTGCGACTCCTGATACAGCCTTCTTTCCAACACACCATACTGACTCCCAGGAAAATCCAAAGCAAGATTTTTCTCATCTGATCGAGGGAAAACGGACTCGCCCTGTGCCCCACCTTGGCTGGCAGCAGAGGCAGGGCAAGCAATACATCTGCTAAGTCCTATTCAGTTCTCTTAGGACTGGGACTCGACGCCCTGGCCAAAGACCACGACCAAAGATGAGTCTTTCTGGACTCAAGATGGTCAAGGTCAAAGGGGGCTGAGGGACCGCCAGGCTAGTTCATCTGAATTCCATCTTTAAAGTCCTTGATGATAATAAAAACTGGCAATTTTATTTATTTACGTCTCCTCCACCAAAACGTTCAACAATGTCAACCTCACCAACAGCTGCCAGTCATAGCACTGTCTCGGTTCACATAGTTCTTGCTGAAATAGGGGCTATTCAAAGCCACCGAAGTCTATAAGAGCAAGTCTTGAGCTTCACAGACTTAAGGGTCCAATTTAAGCTTGCACATTCAGGCTTCTACTTGAACATATGAATAAATAAGCTAACCCTGCTATGAAATGCTGAATTTACACTTGAACCTTTACTTCAGTGAAACAGTCGAGAATGATTTGTTTTTCTACTATGGAGTCTGGCACCATGTTAGGAATTTCAGGAGATGCAAAGATAAATTTGACATAGTTCTCATATTCAAGTTTATGATACAAAAGCAGAGTTATAAAATATGCCATGCTGTCAGGGATCAACATGTTAGCACTCTTTCTTTCTAACCTACATACAGTCACAAATCGTGCGAATGTGAATGGCTTGCATCAAGGAGAGAGAAGGACAGAGAAATGAAACATAAAATGATATTCACACAGCAATGTGGATCTTTTACTGAGCATTTGCCCTGGGCCCTGTAATGCACATAGCACCCTGCATGCAGGTACCATCATGGACCAGATGGGAGACCGAGGCCTGGGGGAGGTTGAGCAACCAGCCCAGGTCACACAGCTAACACGTGACAGGACGCAAACCCAGATTAGTCTGGCCTCAAAGCCCAGGTTCTTTTTACTACACTGCATTGCTGAGGTGAGCCTGGTGCTGGCCCTATCCTCAAGCAGTTTATGAGTCAGGCAAGACAGGGTACCGGTTCAGAAAATTGTGATTTAACCCTCGTAAGTGCTCCAGGCAGCAAGGACCACAAACCTACCTCCTCCACCAGTGGCCAGTGCTCAAAGGGCACCAGAGACACACCCAGGACTGAGCGTCACAAGCAGCAGTCACTTGACTGGCTCAAGGTAGATGACCAGTGCCGCCCAATGAAAGGCCCAAGAGACAAAGAAAAGGCCAGATCAGGGCCAAACGCGAAGCTCCTTCCTTTTAGGCACTCTGACGAAGTCATGAGACACATCCTGAGGGGCTGGGACCCTGTCAGGGGACATGGGTAGAAGCTGTCCAGAGGCTGTAGTCACAGAGGGCCTGCTAAGCTGGAGGTGCCAGGGGAGAAGGGTTCCATGAGCTCAGGCAGGCCAGCAGGAACAAAGCAGGCCTGTCGTGAAACATCCAATGCATGCATCACTCATTCCATCCCTGAATTTCCCAGGCCATGATTCAGTTTCACTAAATATTTCATGAAAATACAGGCCAAGTCTCGATGCCTGCTCCTTCCATTAGATCTGGTCGATTTCTTTAAAAAATTGCCCACAATACCTTTTGCAAGTTGCACTTATCCTGCTCAAATATTCTTTACTACCCATGGAAACCGTTCCCTTTAGGTACCCCCCGCTCTTTTTAAACAGTTCCCATTTGACGTCAGCCAAAATAAAAAGTAAAATTAAAAGAAATATAGACCCACCTTGATTGAGTCACAACCATTTCTGTTATCTGATTTAGCCTTGCTTTGGGTACTCAATTGCCCCTTTGCAGAATGTTATCTGATTTAGAAGAGGGAGAGTTATCCTAAGAAAAAGGTGGAGACTACGTGTGACCATGTTCATCAAGATGATGGGTGACAGCAAAATGGTAAACATAATTAAGATGTCTTACAGGAGGAGGCTGGTTAAATAAATTATCAAGGAATATTTAATAATAAGTCACATCTAAAGATGAAAAGGAAATAAACCAAAATGTTAACAGTTTGGCAGACAGCTGGCTGGATTTATATTTTTTCTCTTTTGTTTTTCTATCATCTATTACCCAATATATGGAGTATATGACTACTAAGTCCACTGGTGCTGTGCCCTGGCTTAATTTGGGAAGTGAGCCAGGGTCAGTCAGGGTGAGGGCCTTCTGGGGAGGCTCCTTTGGGTTTTCAGGAAGTTGTCATAGAAAAATGCCGCCAACTTCTCTTGGGACAAGGCACTAAAGCACCAGATGAGCCAGAAACGTGGCAGATTGAGGAAGGAACCAGGGGGCCCAACCACAGAGTAGTGACGGCCCCAAGATGGCGCCATGGTGGACACTGCTTAGGGTGCTTGAGGCTTCGTACAGAATGTGGCTTGGCCAGGCCTCAGGAAATCCATGAAATTAAAAGATGATCCCGGTCGGGTATGGTGGCTCAAGTCTGTAATTCCAGCATTTGGGGAGGCTGAGGCAAGAGGAGTGCCTGAACCCAGGGGTTCGAGACAAGCCTGGGCAACTTGGTGACACCTCGCTTCTATAATATATCAAAAAATTAGCTGGACATGGTAGCACGCACCTGTAGTTCCAGCTACTTGGAAGGTTGAGGCGGAAGGATCACCTGAGCCCTGCAGGTCGACGCAGGGGTGGCCGTGAGCCTGCCTCTACACTCCAGCCTAGACAACAGAGTGAGACTCTGACTCAAAAATATAAATGAAAAAAAAAGATGATACCATGCTCAGAGGATGCCACTTCCTGTTCCATTTTTGTCCCTCTGGACTGGAATTATCCCCATCTCCAGGGAAATCATAAGAAGGGGAATTGGGAGCTATTTAAATACGAACACAGCATCTCTCTCACCTGGCTGTGCCCTTCCTTTCCTGTGGACAACTCATGATCTTGGTGTTTCGTGACTGGACCCCTCGGGACCTCCTTACTCCAGCCTCCAGTCCCACACCCCTCAAGGCCTCTAGAGAACTTTCTGAAGCCCCCCACTATTGTGGCCCATCCCTTCAGCTGTTGCCCACTGCCTCCTGGAAAGACGGCAAGCATTCCAGCCAGACACCCAGGCCCCATCAGTTCATTTCCCGAGCAGACTTCCTTTCAGGCACCCAACACTCCTAATACCAAACTTCCTACCACGTTGGAGCTCAGGCAAGAATGACACAGAGTCAAAATTATTCTTGAAAATCCTTGAAACAGTCGATAAAGAACCTCCTGGTCCTGTGTAATTCTTATGCACCAGCAATTCTTTATAAAACTAAGGTTTAGTAAGGAGACTGCAGGAATGAACACAGTAAAATCTGGATGCAGAGGGCTGCAAGTCCAGTTTGCTTGGCCATAAGGTTAACGATCAAATCTCCAAGAGGAACTGGGGTTGGATGGTGAATGCGAACATGCCCTGGCTTGCCCACAGGACCTCCACCATTCTGTGGTAAGGAGTATACCTCTATGACCTTAACATGTGAGATTTCTTTATTGTAGGGAGGATTCAAAGAGTCAGATCTCGACTGTGAAGAAAAGTTTCAGCTTCTCCCAAACACCATCTCTTTACGATGCCTTAATACCTCTGCAAAATCCTGGAATGTTCTTCTACCTTTATCTTCCTTTCACCAAGAGAGTCTCTCCATTTAAAAGCTAACTCAAGGCCAGGCATGGTGGCTCATGCTTGTAATTTCAGCCCTGGAGTCCAAGACCAGTCTAGGCAACATAGTGAGACCTTGTCTCTACAAAAGCAAAAAATTAGCTGTGCGCAGTGGCATGTGCCTATAGCACCTGGGAGGCTGAGGAGGGAGGATCGCTTGAGCCCAGGAGTTCGAGGCTGCAGTGAGCTGTAATTGTGCCACTGCACTCCAGCCTGGGGAACAGAGTAAGACTCCGACTGGAAAAAAAAAAAACCGCTCCAACTCAAACCTCTTCTCCATATGATCCCCTGGCACTCACAGCTCTTTGCCTAGATTTTCAATTACACAGCACATGTGTTACCTGAACCTTAATTATCTGCTTACATGTCTTCTTCTCCTACTGAGCCACAGACTTTCAAGTGCAGCTCTTCCTTCATGGCTCCCCAGTGCCCAGCATGGAACAAGGCACATAGCAGACCTTGGTCGGTGGTGGGTGAAGGAGTAGACTAAGATATGCAGATATAAGCTGCAGAGGAGGCTGTGGGTATTCACTTGGCCTCACATGTCTTCTGTCATTGGCAAAAGTGAGTCTTCCTCAGCCAGGTAGGCTCAACCTGGGCTGTGCCTTGAACTCTCCACCCTACCAGGGCCCTGTGGCCATGTGTGAAGCAGCTGGGAGACTGGTTGGTGCAGTCATGCCTAAGATACTTTGAAAACACAAAACACTGCTATTATGTATCCACGCCAGCCAGGTGGCCGCTTGTTCTTTCTGCAGGCAGATAATATTTTAATTGTTTCTATCTTTATCGCTTTGAGAAGTACAATATAAGAAAAGTAAAAACAATCAAGGCTATGTTTAGCCCTGTGTTTTCCCTCTTCACTCAGGGAACAGAAAGCGATTCGGTGGTCAGGTCACCAGACAAAAGAAACAGGAATAGAAGCTAATTTTTAATGGCAAACTGCCCCAGGCACTAGGCCCCGACGTCACACTGTACAAAGGGCCTCGGTAGGGCTCCAAAGAAGAGGATACTGGGTGCCCCCGCCCCTCCATTCAATGTCACTTCTGCACAAACAACTATAACTCTTTCAAAAGTGACAATGGCCACGAACGTAGGGAGTCCACTGAGCAACTGTCACTTGGTGAGGTGGAAAGGGCATGGACTTGGATTTGAACTTCAGCTCTGCAAGTTACTTAATATCTAAGAGCTATTATGAGCGTTATAGAGGTGTCTAGGGGCTAGAGCAGGTTCTCAAAAGTGGTAGCCACGATCAGGGAATGCTCTCGCCGCTAAGAGGCTCGGCTCTTCTCCACTGGGCACCAACCTCTGGAATCGGGCTGGAATAATGGAAACCTGTACTCTCTGCGCTAGAATTTCTCAAAGCTTCTGGATTACCTGCAAGAGCATCCTTTGGGGTATATGTTAAAATGCCAGTTCCTGGGCCCCATCCCTGGCTTGAAAGTCAGAATCTCTCGGGGGAGGCATCTTCATTTTACTAAGCTTCCCAGGTTTGTTTTATCTGAGTCAGGGTCTCACTCTGTCGCCCAGGTTGGAGCACAGTGGCATGATCACAATGATCACGGCTCACAGCAGCCTCAACCTCCCGGACCCAGGCGATCCTTACACCTTAGCATCCCCAAGCTGGGACTACAGGCACACGCACCACACCTGGCAAATTATTTGATTTTTTTTTTTTTTTTTGAGACAAGGTTTTGCTGTGTTGCCCAGGCTGGTCTCAAACTCCTAGGCAATTCTCAGGCAATTCTCCCGCCTCGGCCTCCCAAAGTGCTGGAATTACAGCCAGGTTTTTTTTTCCTTCCTTCCTTCCTTCCTTCCTTTCAT